>VWZP01010151.1:1017476-1108004 GCA_013396995.1 Dicaeum eximium
GGGGTAGGAGGCGGGGCCGCTGTGACAGACAGCCCGCTGCACCAATTGGCGGCGGGGGCGGGGCTCCAGGCTGAGCTGCCACCGGTCGGGAGGGGCGGCCCGAGCCCGAGGGGCGTCACCGACGGCTGGGATAGGAAGGCGGGGTTAACTCGAGCGACGTCGCCGTGACCCAATGACAATGGAGAGCGGCAGGACGCGCGTGCCCGCTGGCCAATTGCAGGCGCGGGGTGGGTGAGGCGGGCGGGCCGTTCCCTGAGGCGGAGCGGGAGGGGAGGGCCCGGCGCCCCCTCAGCTGAGCGCGGGCCCCGCGGACCGGGGGATGCGGCGGGATCTGCGGTAGGTGGCGGGCAGTGAGGGGGGCTTCGCCTCGGGCACCTCCGGCACGGCCGGGGAAGCGAAGCCTGGCGGGACAAGGCCGTGAGGCCGAGGGAGGGGCCGAGTTTGTGAATACAAAGCTGTGTTTAAATGGGGTTTTAAGCCGGGCCTACCGCAGTATTTCTTTCGAAGTGTTAAATTATCCGTAGGATCGAAATAGGCTCTAAAACGGTATTTAATCGAACTGGGATTCTGTTTAATATGGTTTCACCATAATACGAATTTCAGGACTTTTTTAGGCGATGTTCAAGGTTTAAATCTAAATGTATAGGTTCATGTTACTACGGAGCTGACTGTCACGTGTAAGTTGCCCTCCTCTTTATTTTTTTTTTTCTAAACAGGACAGAATTAGCTATCACAATATCCTCGTTATGCAGATCATCCCGCCAAGGTCAGTGATGCTCCTTGGATAGTTTCTCCTCACTGAAAATTCTCACTCCCTAATTATGTAGGTCCTTTAATAGGAGTCAAGAGCTTTTTTATTTTCGCACTCTGACGTCCCATCAGTGTTCACTGAAGAGCCTGTTCAGACCTGTAGCACAGCTGCATCCTTTTCCCCGTGTCACCCATCTTGTTGGGATAGCTGGGCTCTGGCAAAGAATCTGCCCATCAGCTTTCTTTCATCATGAGATAATCAAATGCTCCATGTAATCAGACCCTTCATTGTTATGTCAGCTCTATACCCAGCTCTCAGCCTTCAAATTCTGGTAGATTTCTTACTTCAACTCTAAGATCTCAAAGTACACTTGGGTTTTCTTGAATTTTCATCTAAAAATGCCTCTAAAACTGACTGGAGCCTTGCAGTCCTGCCCAACCTGGCAGTAACATCTGCTAGGTCAGAGAAAGGCAGCGTTACTTCTTCCCATGCTGAATTTTCTGCCTGCTTTTTCCAGTTGTTGCAAAGTGGTTCTTAGCAAACTGAAAGTATTTTCAAGTGAACAACCTTCAAATTGAGTATCCCCATGAAATACATCTTCAGTAGCTTTGTGTTTCCTCCAGAGACAGGTGATAGCACCTTCTTTGAGTATCTGATAACCTGATACTTCTACAAGGGTTGAGTTTCCTTTCTCCTTTCAGACCCAAGTTTCCAGTCTGTTTCTGTTTCATTTCTGCTTTCTCCAGTTTGCTAATAAGGGTCTCCTTCTTGTAGTGTTTGTAGCATTGATTTCTAGAACTGGTTTTAAAAAATATTCTCATGAAAAGAATGTTGAAACTTCATTTCAGATCATGCCTCTTCACTTTAGCCACAGACTTGCACTTGAGAATATTGGAAGTGTTTTTAAAATACTGTAAATCCTTTAGGCCAGTGTAATTGTTCTGTAATCTCCTGCCAGCTGGTTTAGGTTTGTTTCTGTAACAAAAGCAAAACAATGCTATCTAAACCTCCTCGGGTATTTTGTCCCCTTGACTTGAGTGCTGCCTCTGAGCTTCCCCTCATCCCTAAGGAAGAGAAGGGTGGGGGGCTTGGTTCCTGTCAGTTACTGGCTTTCACCAGGCCCTTTGGTGATCTGAGCAGAACTGGGACTGTGAAAAGCAAAACTGCAAAATCCTTCTTTAAACTTTCTTTCTTGTTCTTGTTCAGCTCAGGGAACTGGCCTGCTTTGGACACAAGTGTCAGCCCCAAACAAAGAGGGGATGCACTCACTGCAACTCCAGTTTTGATTATTTTAGGGAAAACTGCATCTTCTTACAAGAAATCTTACTGCTGTCCACTAAATCAAATCCATTCAAACTTCAAACCCAGACTGAACAAAATCGTATATCTGTTGAACTGTATGTCAGAAGACGCAGATTTAAACTGTAGGATGATTTTAGTGATGTACAAAATCAGGTAGCAGGTCATCTCATAACCAGTTGAGACAGCAACTTTTATTTCCCTCCTTCCAGTAGCAAATCGTACCTGAGCACAGAAAAAAGAGGTTGTAGTAGATTTCTGCTTGTTGGTGAGTTGAGCAGCCACAGTCAGGTGATGTTGTGTGCATTGGTAATAACAGAGGGGAAGCAGCTCTTGTCCTTCCCTCAGCACCTGGTGCTGAGGATTCAGTGCTTCAGAACACAACATCATTCTTCCAGTAATTCAAATCCTTGTGTAGTCTGGAACAAATCAAAGCTCATTTTCTTATTTCAGGTGAAAGACTATTAGTCTAAAGGGAATCAGTAAAAATTCTAACTCAAATTTTTAAAATAATTAAAATACCTATTTCAGCACCATTTCACTGGTAAAAATTATTCATTTTTGTAGCATGAAATCTAGAGGAAGATCACTTCTGTTTTTTACACTTGTAGTGAAAGGCTTTTGGCAGATGCAGTGGTAAAAACTATCCAGTTAGGAATATAAAAACTTAACTTTCATGACTGTAGTGGCAGATACATTTGTCTTGTTTTTCTTTTGTCAAGACTACAGAGAAATTGAAATATCCTACCCAGCCAATAAACCTGTCAGCCAGTGTCTGAATACTTGAGATACCTGCCAAAAGGCAAACCTTATCTGTAGCTTTTAGTAATTTCAAGATTGCTGGATGACAGAAAGCTGGGCAGTGCTCACTGGCTCAGTTTGAGCTCAGCTGCAGCTCTGCAAACTGCAGGATCCCTCCGAGGGTTTTTGTGATGGTTCACATTTTACTGGGGTTATTTTGTTATAGAGAGAGAACTGTTAGGTTTTGTTTTCAAGTGTTAGCTATGAGTGCCTCAGTACTGGTGGAAAATGGATTTAAACATACTCTCAGCATTCAAAAATCCCTAAATGAGTCTGACAGCTTGTTTAGGATTAAAGTACAGTTTGTTTCACAGAACAAATTTAGATTAAGGCAGTTACACAGCTGACTTAAGGCACTCCAAGGGAATGCTGGACTGGAACAAACACTGTTCAGCTCAGCATGGTAATTATGAAAGTGCTGGGAAGCAGTGTGTGGGTGAGGTTAGGAGTGGGAAAGCAAGAGCAAGGAATTGGTCTCCTTTATGGAATATGCCTAATGGTGGTGTAGTGCCATCTTTTGATGCCTTCCCTCCCCCTTTTTGTTTTGTTAGGTCGTTGCTGACAGCAAAGGCCTTCCTCTCAAAGCTGTTTAAATGAGAATGTCCCTGGCGCAAAGAGTGCTGCTGACATGGCTTTTTACCTTACTCTTCCTGATCATGCTGGTGCTGAAGTTGGATGAGAAAGCACCGTGGAACTGGTTCCTCATTTTTATTCCAGTGTGGATATTTGATACAATTCTTCTAGTTATGTTAATTGTAAAAATGGCTGGACGGTGCAAGTCTGGCTTTGACCCCCGCAATGGCTCCCAGAACATGAAGAAGAAAGTCTGGTACCTCATTGCGATGCTGCTGAAATTGGCCTTCTGCCTGGCCCTGTGTGCCAAGCTGCAGCGTTTCACCACCATGAAACTGGCCTATGTGTTCATCCCGCTCTGGGCCTTGCTGATCGGGGGCATGGTTGAACTTGGATACAATATCTTCTATGTACGAAGAGACTAAGCTATGCCAGGTGGTTTCCAGTGCCAAGATTGGCACCAAATTGCTAGATTATTACCATTTTGCCACAAATTTGATCTTCAAACTAGAAAGCCAAATGAGTCAAGCTGGAGACTTAAGCTAAAGCAGGCTGAAGACTGAAAGTAGACTTCATTTTTTTATTTTAAAACTCACATATACTCTTGTAAATAAAAGTATTTGTTCAACATAAGCTGTTTTAATATGATTACTGTTATCTGTTACACAGAATAAGACAAGGGTTCTTCACGTGCAGGTAGAAGACCTTGTCAAAGAAACCACAAATGTTCTACCCAGAGTACTCAGCCCATTGAGTAATCCTAGGAAAGAGGAGTAACATTGTCTGCTACTTACGCTCTAAGTCAAGAATAACCAGTTAAGTCATTTCCATAAGGAGCTCAATTTGCTTTAAAAATCAGTAACAATTGGCAGCAACCAAATAAGAACAAGAAAAGGAATAAACTAATACCCCTTTTTTTTTTTTTTGACAGTGACATTCCATTACTAGTCTAAAAATAAGCAGTTTTCTAAGCTGCTGAAACAGCCCATAACCAGTATGCTAACCTTAGGGAACACAGCTGGTAGCTGAGCTGTGCCAGCAGTCCCGAGATCCAGAGAAGAGGGGGACAATGGTGATTCCTTTCCAAGTGAGAAATCACCAGTGTTGCAAGAGACTGAAAATACAGGGTGAGTTCAGTAGTGCATTTGTACCTGCCCAAAGTGGTACTTGAACAAGACAGTTTTTAATACTGAAGGATATGACATTTTTGGGGGTGAAGCCTTGGCTTCACAGAGCACTGGCAAACTCAGATGTGAGGAATGACCTTTTTCAGGTATCGAGTGAATAGGACTTCAGGAAAAATCTGGAACTACAAGTGTATTTTGTGGACTAAAGTGTTCTTACAGGAGATACAGTAACACCAAATTCAAACGTAGCAGTTACCTGGGACATTATTAACATGCATACTGAAAGTACTGATCCATTTACAATTCCTTGAGATAAAACAATGTCAAGTGAATGAAAACAGTCTAGAGTAACAGGACATACCTAGACAAGTGTTTCACTAATAAAATTTTAATTATGTACATTCAACTGTACTTGTCTGTGGAAAAGAAGTCTTCCTGAAGTGTTTGGATTTACTCTTGCTGTTTTATCACACAGACATGGGTAAAAATACAGAGGAACCATATTGTGGGAGACTGCTGGAAGAGCTGTATCTAAGAAAACATGTTCCATTTTAAGGCAATGAATCTCAATTCAGAATATCAGGTAACAAATTATCTATAAAATAAATTTAAGTCCTCTTTGTTTCAGAGTGGTTGACTGTCCTACCTTGCTAAAGGAGGAGGCAGGAAAGACAAAGAATTCTAAACCGTAGCTGTTGTTTAAAACATGTAAAATATTTATAAACCCGTTATTAGAACAACTCATCGGCTTTTACTGGTTTTAAGCAAACCACGTACCCAGCCCCAAGATACACACAGCAGGTAATTTATGGGGAGTGCCTAGCAGGCACAGTTGTTTTTAGGAGGTGTGTCTATGCATTATGTACTTCTGAAAAATACTTCATGGGAGGATCTTGCTGTGTGTTTGAGGCTTTTTGCCCATTCATGTGAGGTTCCCATGGAGAACTGACTTCCTTCAGTCTTGAGTGATTTTTCAAGTACGGCTGGCACTTATGATCAGGATGAGCTGTGGGGAGGGTACATTAATCTGAGAACCTGCTCTCAGAGCAGCACAGAGAGCGAGCACACCCACAGGTACCTGTGTGTGGGGTGGGGAGAACAGGCGTCACCTGCACAGCCCACTTGGCTCTGCTCTGCAGATGGAGCCCGGGCCACCGAGCCCCTGCCTGCAGTGGAATGCCGCTCCATGGCAATCTAGACCTTGTGAGTTTGTTATGGCTGCTTTCAACATTGATGAAGAAGAGTATCTAAAGCCCTCCCTCCAATTCAGGTGAACTTTGATGACCCACTTAACAAGCAGTGATACGAGTGTGTAACAAGCATTCAAGCACCTCAGACAAGATGATTTTATCTGCACACACACACACACACTTACCTGTGGTAGGTATGGGACCAAGCATAAAATAATACCCATAGTCCTTCCCCATCTGATGATTCTGGAAGAATAAAATTCCAAACCCCCTTGTTCAGAGGATGCCAGAACACCCTCATGCTGCTCAGGAGAGCAGAGCAGCGCTTCTCAGCTGAGCTGACAATGGTAATTGATTGTTATGACATAAAACAAAAGATGGAAGAATAAGAACTGGCTTCATTGGAACTTGGTGTATTATTAGCAAGATAGGCTGTAAATGGTGACTCTGCCCCCTTAATAGACCCCTTCTCTTCCACAGATGTAACAATTATCTGAAAGTTTGGCATCTCTAATTAACTAGAATCACACACAGTACTTACAAATCTCCTTTTAATTGTTGCCTCCAATTCAATAGAAAAAGATCAGCAATTCCAGTTTTGGTTGTGGGTTTGGCTTTTTTTTTTTTTAAGGTTTACAAAACTTGAAATAAATTATTTGGAAAGCTGAAGCAGATGCTTCTTGCTGGTGTCATACAGAAGTCACACACAGCCAGATGGAAGTGCTCAACTTTTCAAGTTCCTTGTCCGTACAGGGAAACTTTTCCTGAACAGTGCTGGATCTTTGTGCAGAGTGTTGCTTCTCTGCCTTATCAGAACTTCACTCAGAAGGATCTGTGTTACCAAGTACACCATAGCCCACTATGACCTCTCCAGAATCTGCTGCAGGAATTAATTACATCTGTTTATAATTACGCTGTTCTCAAAGGTGCTGATCACAGCTTGGAAGTGGAACCAATGTTCCTCACACATTTTCCTGAATTTACCAACTGACCAACTGATCTTCAGTAACAGGATAAAACAGGTGAAAAGCAAATTTGCTGAGGGTGGCAGGGAAAAGGGGAGCTCAATGCTGAGATAGTTCACACTGATTTGTGATAAAAAAGGCACACAGATGTCTCAGCTCCCTGCAGCAGCTGATGGGAGGCAAAGGAGAGAACTTGGCCTTCAGGAGCTTTGTTTTAAACTGCAATTCAAAAGCTTGTTGAAACCAACTGGAAGTATTTCTCTGTACTGATGATATATATTGGACATGGAAAGATGTATTCCACATAACTTCTCTCTTTCCATCATGTACAGAGGTTTGAACACTTCAGCATGCAGTGCAGGCGAGTATAGGCTTTTGTCCGATTACAGAAAATCA
Organism: Dicaeum eximium; assembly: GCA_013396995.1. Lineage (NCBI taxonomy): Eukaryota > Metazoa > Chordata > Aves > Passeriformes > Dicaeidae > Dicaeum > Dicaeum eximium. Next base: position 1,024,579 of record VWZP01010151.1, read on the forward strand.
TTAAGACACAAGTGTGAAAGGTCAGGAAACTGAAATTTTCAATTGCCAATTCATACTGGTTTTCTTGTTTTGTCACCATTTTAGAACAGTATCCAGTTTTGTGTTCTTTTTATACTTGAAAAATGCAGTTATGTGACATGTGCACCCCCACCTATAACAAAGTTTAACCTGAATGCTCTGAGAACGTGTGCAGACACACACAAAAGGCACTGCCAGGCACAGAGGGCAGTATCAAAGCCTGAACTAGCACAGGACAGGGGTACACAACTGTTTGAGAGATGTACTATCACTATTATTTTCTGACACATCTGAATCACAGTACAGAAGCAAAATGTTTGTGTAACCTCATGAAAATTTTCACATTTCCACAGTGTAAAAAGTTGGGTGACACAAAGTGGAATTGAAAGTGAAAATTATGAGACTCCCAGAAACTCAGAATTACAACATCAGATGTTCCCTATTTTAACATCAATATAGTTTTGGGAAAAAATAACATGGCTTTTCAGTAATAAAGCTCCTGAAGTATAGCATCCTCAGAAATAAGTTGTCTGTATTTCCTAGCATGGAAAACATAGCACTGTCATGTAACACACTTTTTAATTAGGATTGCAGTAAAAACAACTATGCTGAGTTGTGAAAAGAACATTTGCACCTTTTCACTGTAACTTTGCTGTTTTTTAAGGTTTTGATGGAGTTCATCTCCCTTATGAGCCTTGTAGACCTGAATGGGCCTTGGGTATCAACTTGCTGCTGAAAAGCATCAGGCTTTGAGAACTAAAGCAACCTAAGGAATCTCTGCAGCTGGACCACTAGAGAACTGTTCAACATAAATTCTGCATTTTCTCCTTGGACTTGTACGGAAGTGGGATAAAGAACAGGGAAATCTGCAACTCAGTGATGCCATTCCCTCCGATCTGCCTTTCCTAACAAAACCAACATCCCAAGTAGACAAATGTAAGCAAAGTCTCCCTACAGTGCAGAACAACAGCCTAAGAGCAAGAAACAGGAAAGCAATGAGAATGTGAGCTTAGTTCAGCCTTAATTTTTATCTGTGTTCCTTCTGAAGTTCATGAAAAAAATCACTGCTTAAAGATTTTTCGTCTAAAAATTCAATTTCTCTGATTAACTAAAACTCTCAATTGCTTCAGTTCACATTGGCAAGTACCCGAGTGTTACTCTTGCATGCTAAGGATAAAGATTTAGCAGCCTTGACTTATGTTACATTGTCTCCCACACACAGGTCTAATTCTTAAGTTTTTCATCTCCAGACACCAGGAACAGCTTTCTCTGCTAACTGCCCCACTTTGTCTCAACACGACCGGATAAAAAAGCTCCTATAAAAAGCACAGCCCTTGGAACACAGGCCTGAGCTGCACCCAACATGGTACCATCATTCCAGTGGATGGCAAATTAAATGACAAAACAGTATCAAAATAGCTATTGAAAAATCAAACTTGATAAAAATAGAAGTTTAAACTGCTGTTTTAATCAATGTTTGTATCAGGTAACTGTACACCAAATATTAAAGGACTATTCAGGACTAACGCCCTCATCAGTAGGCTCATCTATCAGCATGACCAGAACAAGAGAAAAATCAATGTTTAGCTGGCACTCAAGTACAGCACGGCTTCAAAGCAGAGATATCAGCATCAAAGCACAGAGAAAAACAGTGGTTAGAATATAATACACTAAATTTGCAACGTCGGTATCCCTGATGATTCTAACAGAAACAGCAACCTAAATATTGTGAAGTTAATCACTGCTTCTGAACAGAACACAAAATAACTTGCATTTTTAAGAAAAATAAAATGAGTGACTGATGGGAATCAGTTCCCCAAATATTCCCACATATGCTGCAAATTTAGTGGGATCTGCACAAAATATCAGTAACTTCTATACAATTTTAAAGTGCATTTCATCTGTTTCCGAAAGTAATAAAATATCAGCTGAACACAGTGACTCATAATCAAATCAAACATTCTTGACAGTCATTCACAGCAAAGCACAAAGCAGTGAAAATTTGTCCTTTCCATTTCCAGCTTGGATACATCCTGGTAAGGTACAGGCACTGTGCTGCCTGAACATGAGGCTCTCTCATACCTGACCACTACAAGAAAATGAATAAAATGACACTTGAGAAGCTTGAGGAGTTCTTTGATCTCTCGATCAGAGTCAGTACAGCTTTCAGCCTAGCAGGGTCACATGGCAGTGTACTATCTCACAACAGTTCATTTTGCCAATGAACAAGGAAAAATCATGGATTTATTTTGGTCAATTCAGTATCTTATTCACATGCAGATATTAGAAAACAGTCATTCTGATAAATGAATACCAGTCTTGTGTTTCTTGGAAGACTTATTCAATTTTCCAAATCTGTAGTGTGCAGATCTCTTTCATAGCATTCTACTATTTCAGATTTCCATTTCCTACATATTTTGCAATTCCAACTTATTTACTGTGCACATGTATATCCACTTAAAAATCAACTTTATTTATCGTCAAGGAATTCTTTCACAGTTGAAGAATTAAATCATCACCCTCTAAAATAATACTTTATTTCTAATACTAGATAGAGTTAATATTTCAGTTAAAGTAGTATTGAAATATTCCCTATAGTAACAAGGAAGGGAAAATCTGCATGCCAGCAGTACCTGTAATGAAAATGTTCTTTCAGAGTCAATTTTCAGGCATTTGGAGGGCTGGGGATGACACAACACTGAGTAACACTTGTATGTAACACATGAAGTCAGTCACCAGTGAAATGCAAAAGATCCAGTAATATTAAAAGAAAAAAAAAAAGAAGCTACCCCCTTGAAAACTTTTTTAGCAACTCTAACGATGCAATCCTTTGCTACCCAAAAATATGTACCAGGATCTAGGAAAATATCTAATTTTCTGCACATCATGTTATTAACTGGAACACCACTGCACGTGCAGGGAGATAGGAACAATGGCCTCAGGCAGCTCTCTCCAATCTGCACCAGAACAAGGGCCAAGAGAGACAACACTGGAGATTTCAGCCAAAATAACAAAGATTTATATATCACCAAAATCCAGAGAAGGGGAAAAAGCAATAAGCAAGGAGTAATTTCAGTACAGCAGAATGCATGAAAAATTTATTGCTGAAGCAAAGTCTGAAGATGAAGTTGTATGCTGCAGGAATAAAGGCTATAGCACAGGACTGAAGCAAGGTCTTTGTCAGATTCATGAACAATTTGGGAGGTGAAATTCTCAGCAAAAGTACTCCCCTCTCAAAGGACAACCTCATTAAAATGAACATACTACAGGGAGAGGACACTTCCTTTCAATCTTTTCTTTAAAAAGCAAGTAAAAACGAAACAGTAATGCACCAGTCAGCCCAGACTGCAGACATCTGTAAATGCAAAGGGAGGTCAGGTAGCCACTGATAATCCCAATATGGTTCAAATTCTGTCTGCATGGAATTCTGCCTAAAGTGAGAATCTAGTCTGTTTCAAAAAACCAAAAGAATACATAAAAACTGCAAAAAAAAACCTGCCACTTTAAAAAATCTCTTAAAATTCTGGAAGTGGTAAGAAAAAATGGGTTAAGGATGTGGGCACTTCAGAAGAAAAATCTCAGGACTAAGATACCCGAGCAGAAGTTCAAGACCACATCAGCCAAGACCACTGAGCATGTCTCCAAAAGGAAACAAAGTTGTACTCCTAAGCGTAAGGTTGTATTTGATAATAATTTTCAAAGATTTATTATTTCTATCTAGACAGGGCCTATGTTGCAGAAAGTTGGCAGCTGTCCTGGGGGATGTATGTCCACACTTCACTAAAATCTGACCAAAAATTACTTGAACCCGAATAAATGGTTGGCGTATGCATGACCAGCACACTGGTAAGATTGTTACTCTGAGTCAACTAAACCGTTTTGGGAGTTTGTTTTGTGTGGTTTTATTTTAAAAAGCAGTATCTGGCAAGGTTGGTTTGGCTCAAGCTGGAGCCCTCATCTATCCCACCTGCAGAGCTGCATGCTTGGTACAAACTACAACCTACCCATGGGCAGCACAGAGAACAGGAATGGAAGGCCAAGTAACTGTATGGATGTTCATGAAGCCAGAGATTACAGGTGGAAGCATTATTTCCATAAAATCCAGAAGACAATAAGGGGAGCTGCTATAAGGAAGGCTCAAATTCTTACATGAACTAATTTTTTCAGATCAGAATCTGCTAGAGCAATAACTTACCACATCACACATTAATCACTTGCTCATGGCAAAGGGGAAAGCAAGATCCCTGAGGCTGAAAAACTGGTAGTAATCTCTTAGCCAGCATTAAAGAAAAACAGTAGTAAGACTTAAGGATGTATTAGCCACATCCAAGAGACTCACATTTCTATTGCTTCTCTAATACATAATTATGGCTATGTAGGAATAATGTTTAGCAATTCAAATATTGATTTAATTAACAATTCCTTGACAGACCTATTTTGGATTAAACCAGTCAGGGCACTCATCCAATAAATAGCTGATTTTAGTGCCACCTGTGAGTATGCAGTAACATTTTAAATTTTAACAACCTACAAGGAAAACAACATTTACAAGGACCTCAGGTAGTTGAACTGGACATCACCTGAAAACCACACTGTTCTATTGCTACAAATGAAGCCAAAGTGACCACTAAGTGCATCAAAGTTTATAAACTGGGTATTTAAGGATGTACAACTTTCAAAAATGTTATACAGAAAAATCCTAACAAAAATCAGATACAGAGGGCCTTGGATCTTAAGTTTTACATATTTAGCTGAAGGACAGGCTGTAGGGCAGTTTACCGCTGTGTGCAGCTACCCAAGAGAGACGTATCACTCAGCTGTGTTTGAACTACACAGGAGTACAATACACAGAGAATAACTAAGTTAAATGTCAGAGTTACCACATCAGATGCTAGCTAGCCTTGAAATTCTCTTCCCTCAGAACACAGCTTAAAAGAATCCAAGTGTTCCATAGATGGGGACAGAGAACAGTTAACTTGGACACTGCTGTTATTTTCTTTATGAAACACCTCTTGCTTCCAAACTGTGACTCATGAGGAATCTTCCCACTACACATATTGGCAAGCCTCTTTCTTGCCTGGCACTGTCAGCCCAGGGAGCAATTCAAATCCAGGTATGTCTCTGTGAATTACAGGTCACTGCCAAAGCTGAGGCCTTTTTAGCTTGGTAAGTAACCACTTAAATATTCTTTTAATTGCAGTCAGATAACAGATTTGAGGGAGTGGTTGCTTTTTTTGGCTTGTTTTGTGGGTTTGTTGGTTTTTTGGTTGGCTTTTTTTTTTTAATGTGAAATGGAACTGTCTGAACTGTGCCCTGAGCTGGGCCAAGAGACAAAGCCCAGGAGGGAGTTTGCTCCCTTGCACCAGCTCATCTAGAGAGATGCAGGCAGGTACTGGTAGTGCCCCTGGAGCCCACTGTGTCACAACTGCCCTCCAAACAGACAATTTGTCTCCCTGATCCACATGAGTATCTGACAGCAGGAGTTTGGAGAGTGCCTGGAACGAGCACCCATAAGGAATCTCGTGTGAAGGGAGGACTGATTCTGCCTTCTGACTAATCTGCATTTACAAAGATGCCTCAGCTCTACCTCAGTTTGCTACAGCTCCTCACCCTCAAGGCATAAGGGCATCCTATGCATTAGTGGCAGGTAGAAACATAACCACTAACAGAGGCAGTTGAACTGAATTATTTTTTGCAGACCCAAAAATAAAACCAATCTGTTATTATGAACCTTTATTAAGCGGCTCACATTTCAGTATAAATCACACTAAAAAGATTCTTAAAAAAGATATTTACACTACAGTGCTGACACATTTAAAATGAAAAAATTGGTATAAATAAGCTCTATGGAAAAGCCTGGAATTGTCAAAAAGAATTCTGGCTCATCTTACAAAAAATATATATGTTAAATGTCAGCTCTACTCTAAAACCTACAACTCAAAATTATTTAAAGACTTCTTTATGTTAAACCTGCAGTGTTTACAGTGCATCTGGCCCTAAGTGCTTTGATACTTCACAGTTATGGACAGGCACTGAGGAATGTTACAAAGCTACATAACTATTTTCTGTAACAGATGTGAAGACAAGTCACAAACTTGCCTCACAACTTATGATCTTTACATTATTACATCATTAAGTTTAAAAAGGAATTTAAAACCATATATACAAATTTAGCACAAAAAATCATCCTCTCTTTGTCCATGCAATTTTGGATATGATGAGCTAGGTTGTCTTGTATCATCTGGATGCACGTGACCTCCAGAGCACAACTTGCCTTGTAAGTCCTTGTTGCCGATTTCAAATTTAGAATCCATTTCCAACTTCAGTGGTGTCAACTCAACGTGACCCAGCCTAGCCTGAACATTCTGTCCCCCGACGTCATTAGGTGTCACTGTCTTTTCAGCAAGATCAACATTCATGGGTTCTTCTTTTACTCGGAGAGATGCAAGAGGTTCATGGTTTATCGGCAGAAATTCCTGCTGCAGGTACTTGGTCTGCAGAGCATCCGGGAATTTGGTGTCTTCGGAGGTATCTCTGCTCATGGTACAAATTCTGTCAGTCTGAAGTCCAACAACCGAAGACTTGGGGTCTGTAGAGGTCCCTGCTTCAACAGTATTTGTGTTTTGAGAGAGTTCTTCCTCTGAATGATAGAGCTTGAGCCGGATGTGCCAAGCCAAACTACACACGGCTGAAACTGTTTTGAACTGGTGCACAACATTCCTTGGGATGAAATAAATGTCATTATCGAATAACTGGATTCTGGCATATCGAATGCCTTCCCTTCGCAGCTGATTAAGTTTTGCATCATCAACCCACTGGACACACTGTAGGGAAAAGGTGGAGGAAAGGTGAAAACTCTGACTTAGTACTCAGAGGACACTGACCATCAGTTCTTAGTGTGCTTACCTGTGAGAGTGGAGGCTCATGCAAATCTAACTGCATTCGCTGAACTACCTCCAAGAAGTCCTCAGCATGAAAACAAATTACATCTTTGGTTATACGAGGCTGCTCAGACCTACAGAAGAATAAGAAGTGCATAGTCAGAGGCTGAAACTACCACGCTGCAGAAAAGCACAAGAAGTCATTAGGAAGGATAAAGCGAATTTTTTAACTTAAAAAACTCAACTCTACCATAACAAACATTAAGATAAAAAGTTGATCAGAGCAGTTAATTCTAAAACACAACCTCATTAAACTGGTTAAACAAATTCACCACAATTTCTTTATAAGCAGAAATAAAGGCAGCAATAAAAGGCCAACAAAACACACTATTTTTCCTTTCTATTTTTAACTGGCCTCTTGGCTGCCTAGATGCTGCAGGACAGCTGTCCCAGATACACCGGGCTTACTCTGTCAGCACTCCAACATCGTGCACCCATCAGGTACGTGTGCACACAGCGGTCTGACTGGGAGCACAATGACAACCACTGCTTGGCATCTCAGCCTCAAACACCTTGCTCAGAGTTAGGAGTAAAAGCTGAGCCTACATGGTGCCACAATGCCAGTAATCAGCCCATACTGGCATCCTCCACAAAACATCCCTTAAAAATACCTCCCTATTTATGCTCACTAGAGAGAGCTACACAGGAGCAAAGTCTGAATTAGGCTTTGTCTCCATATTCAAATTCTTAGGAGAAACATCTCTCCCAAAGAAATACACACCATTAATACAGCTCCTCTGAAGACATCGTCTAGAATCAGCTCCCAAAAGGCAAAAGCAGTTAAAATCCTTATACTTTCTGATCTAAAGACTAACCTCTGTTCTCACTGAAAACATGTTTTAAAAAAAAAAGCCATACTTGCTGTTGAGGGATGTTTGCATTTTAAAAGGATTTTTTAAATTTAAATATGCTGATACTAAGATTTCATGTATACAGGATAAAGCTCACATGGGAGTAGTTTTGCAAGGACAGTTTCTCAGCCAGAAACAACCTGGTCAAAGATCTCTGGCCTTCCTCCTCTGGAGTGCCCCGGGCTGGGACTGCGGCACCTCGGCCCGCAACGGGCACAGGCTGCGCGTCCAGGCGCTGCCATCGGCACCAGGGAGCGGAACCAGGGATCAGAACCAGCATCCACTGCTGCCCTCCTGCCTCTCCCACTGCCACCCCTGCAGTGCATCCCCCACCCCGCTTCCACCCCTCCAAAAATGGGGTACAAGTCAGACCTAGGGGACCTGGGGAGCAGCTGATGCAGCAAAGCTGAAACATTTCAGAATCTAATAGATGTACAAGAGATCTTTTTTAGAAGCAAGATGATCAGCTATTTTTATATAAAGATATATATATATATATGTCCAGTTATTACTGTTCTAGGAAGCAAGCAATGATGTACAGTTCATTCAGGCTTTTTAAACATCGGAGACATGTTTATTTTATTTAGGTCACGACCTCAATAAAGCAAAAAATAACCAGTCTGAGGCTATTTTCAGGACAAAAAAAATCCCAGATCAACTACTGAAGGTATGCTAGGGAGAATTTTCAGACCACATATTTTACTTTCAGTTTTACAAAGATTAAAATGTGTCTCTGTATTTTGATCTATATACTCCCGAAGAGGATTTGAACACTGAAAGCAAAAAGCTTCAGAAACACTTCTGGCATTAAAAACATTAACTACATTAATCTACCTTTTATAATGCAGGTATTTATTTTTCAAATATGCATTTGGAGTCCCCAGTACATGTCAATGAAGTTAAGACCTAAAACCAATTGAAAGAATATTTCACACACTTAGAGAACTTGAACCCAAATCAATGTGTTCTCCCAGCAGTGTCTATTCTGGTTTATGCATTGTCATTCCTAGTCTCAGTCCATATATATCTCTCCAAGAGGATGATGGATCACCAGCTCTGTGCTGCAATTCTGTCAAAGAAGACAACACTGCTTTTGCAAACAACTGAGAAAAAATACCATCAGGTAATTTTAAATTCTGCATATGCAGATTTTATCTTTAGCACAACTTTGAGATAATATTTTGCAAAACCTTTATTTTAGGTATCATGTATCTACCCCCAAGCAAAACTATAGCACAGAAGTTCAGTTAATGTCCAAGGAGACATTAAATGAAAACAAAATATAAGATAACTTCAGAAAAACCCATTTAAGCCTCTACTAGAGAACTACTAGAGTTGGTTTTGGCATTATTTTTTCCCCTTAACCTCATTCTTCAAAAGGATTGGATTCCTTTTGCTGTGACTTTTCAAAACAGATTCAAAACCAGAGGTTTTACTGTTAATATTTCTGGCCTAATGCATAAAGACTGGCAACATAGAAGAAATTCCTGTGATCATACAGAGAAGCACAACTTCAGTCTCTAGAACACAAACTTGAAAGCTGCTTGCTGAAGCACAGGTTTCATTTTGCCAACAACAATGCTATGAAATGCCTTTTGCTGTCCCTGTAAAAACCCACCCAGATTTCCCACATAAGAATATTACAGATTTCTGTAATTTAAAATTTCACTGGCTCTTCATGAGTTCTAAAGCTCACTTGGTATCACCTATGAAAATGGCATTAAGTAATCAGCATGATCACACCTGCATTTATCAGATTTTAGTTCAATCCTTAAGATGTTTGCTAGCAATAGTCAGAGTTCTTCTGTAAACTGTAAATATTCAAAGCAATAAAAAGAAAATCACAATACAGCAAAACTCCAAAATTCCTCAAATCAAGATCCTGTCACACTTGGGAAAGGATAATATTTATTTTCTTCTTCAAAATACTATGTTTAGTTTCCACGTCTGTCCTCTAGCACCATAACCTGCATTTTGCTTTTCAGCAGTTCTGTTCCTGTCTGTTCTGAAAGACAACATTTATCCCACCTAGCATTAACATTCATCCCTATCAGCTAGGAAATAAATCCTACTGTCTTTATATCTACAGCAACTTATAAAGCTCTTTTTGCACACTCAATCCATTTTTATGGATTTAGTTCAGGCAGCCCAGGAATTGTTTTATTTTCTCCTCACAGAAACCATTCTTTTTATATACATTATCTCACCACTTGAATGTGTACATTTTTATTGCCATAGTGCCCTAATAACCCCAGAATATCTCCATCTTATCAGGTCTGTTCAAGTACTCAAACAGATTAAAAAAAGAGACAAAACTGAACAAAAATAAAACCCAGATTTTTTCAAACATTCATTCATGTTGTTTCCTTTAAAATAAATCCACCCACAGATTGCAAATTATGGCAAAACTAATACCTGAAATAATTTGAATGTGCTATATTAATCAATGATGCTTCATTATCATAAGCCCTGATTAGTTCTTATCATGTAAGTACAAGTGGCTTTTCAAAAGTACACAGAAGTAGAAAGGGAAAGCAGGAATTATAATTTAGGCCAAATCAAGCCTTAAATACATAACTTTTATTGTGCTGCTTGTGTTGTATATTTTATTCCTCTCCATACATCTGTCACAATTTAATTCTGAATTAAAGGATAGATACATTCAGTCTTTACACTGAAATGAAATGCTAATATTCCTTTTTCATTCCCCAAACTGAAAGACTTTCAAGTACACTATAAAGCTATAGGATGAGAATGGGAAGTTCAGAGACACTTAAATTGCTATCAACTCAACTTCTTAATCCCCACAAACATCCAAGTTTTGGAGTGGGGTTTTGATTGGTTTCTTTACTTCCTTTGCAAGTCCCTCTCTCAAATGGGCAAAGTGTAATTTAAAATACTCAGATCTACACAGTTATCTCAGCACTTGCCCTACTTCTACTGCTCACTCTTAATTCACCACAGCACAGTCAAGCAAGCAGGAAATGGAAGGCTCCCACTGTCATCGACCGGAAGAGGAAGGAAACTGAAAACCTCAGAGCCCACGAGACAAACACATCATCATCTGAACAATCCAGTTCTTCCCCAATGACAATCACTCTACTTTCTATGTCAAGGAACTCATGCACTCTAACACAAATTCACATCATTTCATCCAAAGGGAATTCACTCTTCTAGACAGACACAAAGAGAAAAATGTATTTATAGTGCTTTCATATGCAAAGGTAACCTCCAAAACTAAGGTCCTAGACCAGGATGCCCATATGGTTATATGGGCTTTTCATTTGGTTAACATGTAAACAAGCTTCACACGAGGCAATTTCATTTCCTGAATCTCACACAGGAATTCCAAAGACAGATACCAAAAAATATCACATAACTTCCCACAGGATTCTTCCTAGGTGAGCTTCCATAAATAAATCAAGGTTAGAACAGCCATGACTTAGGAAGCAGAAGCATAAGAATTCTGCTCATCTCCAGACAACACAAAGAACTGCCAGAAGGTCTCTCTCCATGTGCACCTCTGTAGCAGTAACAGCTCAGTCTCTGTGCACCACTTTAAGCAAAATGAAGTGTGAGGTGTTTTTACATCTAACATGACCTCAGTAACAACAACTCAATTATAGCTATTGAACTGCCACTGCAAGGTACCTTTCTGGTTTCAACCACACAGCAAAGCCACATGCAATCTAAAGAGGGCAGACAAACATCTAATGCTCAGCCAGCACCTATGAAGTCTTCATCAAATCTTTAATCCTAGATTAACCTATATCTGCACTCCTTTCAATTAAAAATGGCAATTCAGGCAGACATTTTTCAGACACCTAGGTGAAGCCAATCAACACCTACCACTCCCCACAGTGCACAGCCTTCAACACTCCCACAGCAGCCGTGGTCTGTCGTTCAAAACCTTGTCCTATGTGATCCGCATGGGCTCGGGTCCGGTCTTCAAATAGCATTTCACGGGGTTCACTGGTTCGAGGTAGGTACTGCAAGTTTTTGATTTCATTGGTAGTTCTGCATAAGAAAAACAGTAACAGTGATCTAGAAATTTCTCTGAATTATCTAATTTCCATCATAGTCAATTAGAATGCTCATCTATGCAAGAAAACAAAGGTTTTTTTCTCCCTTATTTTAAATGGATTTTCTTGTAATTCAGTTTGTGTCCATTTTCTCTGCTCATGTCACTGGGCACTGATGAAGTTAGTCCTTTTCACAACCTTCCATGAAGTGCTTAAATGCACTGATATGATCCCACCGAGAATTCTTTTCTCAAGAGTAAATTCCAGTTCTCCCAGGTCACCAGACATACTCCAGTATGGCCATGTCTGTCTTAGCCTGGTGAGCTCAGAACTGGGCATGATACTGCAGATGTGTCTCACCAGTGATGAGTAGAGGGGAAGAACCCCATCCCTCGATCTGCTGCACTGCTCATGCTTGAAATGGCAACTTCCCAGGATGAAGGTGAGACTGACTGTCCTGCAGTTCCCCAGGTTCTGCTTCTTACCCTTCTAAATGATTGGAGTGGCATTTGCTTCCCTCAGTCCTCAGGAACCTATGCCAATTGCCATGACCTTTCAAAGACAGTGGCCTTGCAATGATACTGGCCAGCTCCCACTGCACCTGTGGGATGTGACCCATGCCAGCAGGTCCCACATGTGTCTGTCTAATCCACATGTCTAGGAAGTTTCATAACCTGATTTTCCTCCACTGAAGGCAAGTAGCCCTTGCCCCAGACACTTACTGTCTCCAAGACGGAGGATTCCTGAAAGTAAGTCTCACTATAAAAGACAAGGGCAAAGAAAGCACTATCTCAGCCTTTTCTGTGTCCTTGGTCCCCAGGCCCTTTGCTCCATTCAGCAAATCCCTTCCATTTTCCCAGTGTTTCTACTACTGTCCATATGCCATGGAAGTCCCTGCTGCCCTTCACATCTCTTGAAAGCCAAATTCAACTCCAGATGGCTTTTGGCTTTAACTGCATCCCCTTTATGGTTGGACAGTGTCTCTATACTCCTTCTGAAGCACCAGCCCCTGCTTCCACTTCTCGTACGCTCCCTTTCTGTGTTCACGTTTTGAAAAGAACTCCCGTGACAATTCCTTGTGACATACAATATTCAAGTTCTGCAGAGGCTGTCCCTGCTCATCAGCTGGTTCTTATATCCTGTACCATAGCAAAGCTTAAAGGTTTCATTTAATGTTGGAGTTGTTACCATCGAGATGAGAGGAAAGCCCTTGTCCCCAGAGGTCCTAACACATCCACTCACATGTAACAAAAGGGGTATCAATTCCAGTCTAATGGCACATATCAGTAATTGCATGTATGTACACATTTTCCTGAAGTTTTCACCTTAAATTTCTACTAAAGCTCCAAGAAGGACCAGGACCTTACTTGTCCAGACAGTAACAATTATAACAAAAAATTTCAGATTCTTACATAACAAAACAACAAAAAAGTGGTTTTGGAGATGAAGATTTACAGTAATTTATATTAACATATAATATCAAACAGTAAAAGGTTTGGGATAAAATTAATTTGTAAAGAAAAAATACGAACCAGACATTTACCAAGTAAAATAATTCAACTTACCTCTTCCTTTTGAAAGGTGACTTTGGCATGTCAGCCACAGGGATCATCTGCTCTCCTGGACGTACCCACATAATGGGACCATCATCACTGTCTTTACGACTCTCTAATTTTAAACTAGAAAGTGTTCCCCATGGCAGTGTACACTAATGGGAAATACAAGCCACATTTTTCAAGTGAGTTACTTGAAAAAACTTGTTAAAAGCAGCCTTTATCTCTCACGATGAAAACATTTATTAGAACACTCAATTATCTAAACAAGTATCACACACTCTCACTTTATTATTATAACAGCACTACAGAGCATGTTGTCCCCATTCTCCCAGCCCATTCCCTTCTGTTCTTACTTTTAAGAAGGGTGATTCTTCCAACATATCAAGGAATTCAGGGAAGTAATCCCCCACTTCCTCATCAACTGCTCCAACCAGGCTGATCTGTCTCATTGGGCCAGCTCTATACGTACCATGAGAGTATGTTCTTTTTACCTACAAGTAGAATATGACAACAAGAGTTATACCAAGTCCTCTACTGTGCAAAATCTACATTCAATGAGCACCTGTAATCTCTATGCTTATGCTTTCTGAGATAAAAAGAAAGACATTTTTTAGTCCTTCAGTCTCCAGCATATTTAAGATTATAATAAAGTCAATTACTACAAACGCAAAGACAGAAGGTCTTATTAAACATCCACGCCAATTTGTATTTTAACACCTGAAGGTAAACTGGAGTAACTTTTTATTGCCTTTCAAGAAGATAATATTCCAAACCAATAACTCTAAAAAGATATCAATGCATGTTATGCTCAGTAACTAGTCAATAAGGATTCTTACCTGGATTACTTAGGTCTAGCTGAATTTCTACCTTTTTTCTTGCAACAGGCAGAACTCTGAGTTACAAGAAATTTAACTCTAAACATTTCCTCTGCTTCTCATCCTCTCCAGCACTGCCTCTTTGCGAGCACATTAACTGGAGCAAATTACAACAGTGAACACAAGGCTCAAAGAGTTTGTACAAAAAGCAAGACAATGATCATCACTCCTTCATTTTTGCTGTGCTAGCACACCTTGTGCTCCCTTCAGACTTTAACAGCTGTAGCATTCACCTCTCATGAGAAATCTTCTACTATGAAATTGGAACAGAAACACATTGTTTTAAGGTTTTTTTTCAACAATCTGGTCTGTTGTGTTAGACCACCAAAATATTCAGGCATGAGATTGAGGATCATGTCCACTTTAAGCTTCTGATATCCTTTTTTAATGGGCTGAAAGACACTGGCATTATGAGATGAAATACTAAGAGATCAGAACAGAGGAAAGAGCAGATGGATTACTGCACACATCAAGTAAGGCTCCTGTATGCCACCTCTAGACATTCTGCATCCAAAGCAAGAAAAGTAAAAAAGTGCAAGGAAAACAATTAATGAAATACTGCTCAGCTATGGTCCTCACTCAAACAGGCCATCAACATTCCTAGTAGTGCAGAGGAGAATTAAGAGCAGTTCCTGGAAATAAAACATGCAACAACACTGTGCCCTTCTGAGAAATTCAACTAATGTAACCAGATCTTTCCAGAAATGCAGAACCAAACACTGTTCTGATCATCCCAGTCATCGCTCATTCCTCCCAGCAAACAGGTTTATGGCTAAAAGTAGGATTCTACAAAATGTCTTAGCTAATGCTACAGCAAGCCATCACAGACACACTGAAAAGAACAGTGCAGTAATATTCCCCTATTCCTCAAATGCTTAGTCATACATTCCTGAAGGTTTGTTTTTTGGTTTTTTTTGGGTTTTTTNTTTGTGGTAAAGTATCACAAAACGTTCATTTCTGCTGAATCTGCATCAGCTCAGTCCTCAGCTACATCTGCACTGGCACAAAGCATCAGGAGCTTGTACAACTACAGCAATGAGCAAGGAAGAACCATAAAACCACTTTTTGAAGCTATAGACATCCACAAATCTGTGACACTTTATTAAAAAGCCTAACATGCAAAAGGATATTTCTTCCACTGACATAAGTAGCTTAGTATTCCACCACTCCAGTCCAAGATACAGAGAGATGCTGTTTTCATCTACATCCTTGATTAAAGAGAACCATTTTTCTGCCTTTTTCCACACTTCTTTATGCTACCTAGCACCACTCTCCCAAGTTACAAGACAAGAGAAAACAGCCTGAAGTTGTGCCAAAGCAGGTTTAGATTAGATATTAAAACATTTCTTCACCAATAAAGTTCTCAAGCACTGGAATAAGCTGCCCAGGGAAATGTTGCGTGGCCATCCTTTGAGGCATTTAAAAGATGCGTAGAATTTAAGGACACGGTTTAGTGATGGATTTGATAAGACCGGGTTAACAGCTGGACTCTTAAAAAGGTCTTAAAGGTCTTTTTCATCCTAAATCATTTTATGATTCATATAGAATATGATAAACTGGTGGTGAAACTACTCCAAGCGAAAAGTCTAAAATTCTCCTAAAAATACTAAGTTAAAGCTTGGAAAAGCTGTGAAGCTTCCAGCTGGATCAACCCACCCATCTGGCTCATATACCACTGGGTGTTGGTAATGAAACAAAGTCAGCAAAGTATTTAGCTGCAGCATAATGCTTGCATTAAGAAGGATCAATTAACAAATTTTTCATTTGTTCCTGAAAGAAGACCATGCCACTGAAAGTTAAAACTGAAAAATGAACACAACGTTTTCAAGCATTGTTTGTCCAACTCCTTTCACCCCCAGCTCTCCTGGTCAAGCACCCTCCCCTTGATCACAAGACAGTACACTTGCTTCTCAAGATCCAGTTTCGGAGAAGAAATATCACCATGAACGCTTAAATAATGTCAAAGTTAGAAACAATGAGTGGTTTCTTCTGGGACCATATTCAGAATCACATCATTGCAAATACAGAATGAAATGTCTGAGTGATGGAGAACTCTGTAGTGGCTTAACCCCAGGCAGCAGATACTGATCTTACACCCCCTGCTCACTCACCTCCCACAGCTGTGAGACATGGGAGAGAACAGGAAAAGCAAGGAAATGTATGGGTCCAGAAAAACCCAGCTTATTCAGCCAAGAGGAAACTGAAGAAGAAAAACCACCAAGTGGTGTTTTCACCACTCACCAACTGCCACAAGCAGACTGATGATGCCCAGCAGTCTCAAGCAACAGGCACCTTCCAGCCAACCCATCAGTCCCCTCAGGTTTTTTTGCTGAGCATGGTGTTGTACAGCACAGAATACCCTTGCAGTCAATTGGGACCAGCTGTCCCAACCATGTCCCCTCCAGCTTCTTGCCCACCCCATTCTACTCACCAGGGGGGTCCTGGAAGCTTTGACACTCTGCCAATGATGCCCAGCAATAGCCAAAACACCAGTCTGTTACCAACAGTTTTAGTCACAAACCCAAAACACAGTCCACAAACAAAATTAATCCATCCAGACCCAGTATAAACAGGAAATAAATCCAGGGTGGTGATCAAAGCCGAAGATTTGCTCTCTCTTTTCCCTTCTTTCCTGATAGCATTAGGTCTTCTGAAGATGGGCAGGGATCAAGCCTAGGGAACTGATCTGAATTTAATCCAGGAATTACCTAAAAAATGTCTATGTTTTAGAAAATAATAAAAAGTAAATAAAGACATAGACCATAAATACTAATGCCTGGCCAGAAAGAACAAGAGAGTGTTTGGAATATGAAGCAGCTGTGGGCAAGTGAAAAGCAACTCCTTGTCTCATCTCTTCCATGAATTGGGTTGTAGCATCCTAAGCTCTAGTCTTAGAGAAGAGGTTAATGCTTGAACTACATTACATCAGATTAGGCTAAAGACTTAGACAAGCATGTATAAAAATGTGAGGTCGTTCTTAGTGAGGACTTGTTTTCATTCACTCCCAACTTAGACTGCTACCAAGTAATAGTGTGAAAACACCAAAACCTCCCATTTATGTTTGACCAATGACAAACAAAATTAATCCTAATAAAGACAACAAGCAAATAAATATAACCTATGACATATTAGATAACAGCAACATTTCCTCTTACTGTCAGTATCCTTTGGCTGGTTTGTTCATAGGAAGAGAAGAGATTCCTCTATGTATTTGTACACTCACAAAAACAAACAGTGCATATCAAATTCCATATTAAATTATGCACTGACCACTAATGGAGTACTACACATAGCAAGTATTTTATATATATATATACACACACATACACCTTCTATAAAATAATCTGCCCAGATGTAATTTCACATCTTACAGTGTGACTAGGCTTTTAGAATTTTACAGACTTGCTCAAAACTGGAACAATTTAAATCCGTAATAAAAGGAGAAATCAAGGACATGCTGCTCTTCTAGCATGTGGCAGGAATGAATATACACAAATCACCAAATACATGCATTACATGGACAGGTAAAAGAGAGGGAAACAAAATAAATATGACATCCTAACTTCTTTCTTCTCGTGTAGCTTACGTTTGAAGTATGTCACCTAAAAACACAGAAAAGGAGACTCTGTCATTCTCTTGCATCACAGTAATGGAAAATTGTGACAGTAAAACCACCACTGAATCCACAATTAGTAAAACCTGAGAATTCTCTGCTTCTGTGACTCGCACAGCCTCAACTGATTTTTTAATGCAATAGCAAATGTTTTGACAGAAACGTCTTGGTGTCTGACAAGAATCTGAAAAGACTAAATGCAAAAATACATATATATATATACATAAATACCAAAAATATATCTGAGCATTATCATCCTACAAATGGAAACATTTTCGACACTACATGTTAAAGATCTTGTGTTTGAATAAGTCACAAAGTGGAGGGAGCAATCCAGAGAAACCATGCATTTCAAGAGAGGAATTTAAAAAATGTTAACTGGGGCATGTAACAACTGCATTCCTATTTTTAATATAGTAGGGTGTAGGTTGTTGTGGGGTTTAGGTGGAGGAGGTTTTTTTCTTAATTGAAACTTTATAATTCTCCTGCTAGAATTTTGAGGTTTACATTTATTTCAATTTTTCACCTTTAAAGCCAAGAAAGTCTGGGGAAAAAGTCTTCAGAGAAAAAAAATAACCAACAAACAAAATTATCCACCAACTGAACTCAAAATAATTTCAAGAAATACATACATCAAAGACCAACAAAAAAACCCAAAAACATTACACCACCGAAGAATATGCAAGGACATGGAGGGTTTTGCTACACAAGCAATGCACTTACACACCGGTATCTCAGAATGGAAAACATCTGATTTCAGAGTCTGTGTTAATCTCAAATGCTACAGCCATGAAGAGGCCATTACCACTCCTGCTAACTTGGTACATTTCAATAAAGTGCCCAGGCAGTTTTCTGTTCCTTGCCACTTTCATTCAAATCCTTAAATGCTTCCTTATACTTCCAGTTTTAAACAGGAGCCAACACCGAACAAATATCCATCAAAACTGCTCTCATTTTACAAATACTCCTTAATCTGTTTGGCTGCTTTTTACTGTTAAACCACATGTACTTCATAGTCCTTCCTTCATCTTTTTTCTCTTTTTTAGGTCAGGGTTTTGGCATGAGAATGGGATCTCTTGATCGCCATTAGGGTTCTCTTGATCGCCATTAGGGTTCTCTTGATCGCCACTCGGTTGCCATTAAAAACCTAATTTCAACAAACAGTTTTTCCCAATTGCAAGGTTTTGGAAATGCAATCTCAAGATTTTTACTGCATTATTAGTTTCACCAGCATCCTTTTACCACTGTAGTTCATTTATCACCTGACATGTTCCATCTCGCATATGAAATCCTCTAATAACAACATGGATAGACAAAGATTTTTAAAAGTAAAATGACTTCACTTTTATTCTGAATTCCAGCGACAAAAAAAAAGTGAAGCAGTTGACAAAGAATTTTTAAAAATAAATTAAAAATAAAAGATAGAATCAATTTGATACCTTCATGGCAAATGATGTGGCAAAAGCTACGTAGCTACTATTGCTCCCGTCGCTCAGGCAGACCCATGGCAGAGTCAGTCTCAGATCCTGCCCAAGCTGCCAGTGCAAAACTCCAGGGCTCTATTTAGCCTTGGGTTTTGTCAATACAACATATGGGACTTAGAAGAGTAACACAAGACTGTCATCTAATATTTATATGGTGTAACCATCAAGAAGAAATCTAGAAAGGTAGCTGTTTTCTAAGTGGAAAACAAATGAGTACGTATTGCAGATTTCCAACGTCACTCCCTGTGAACTCATTCTTTGTTCAATGGTATTCAGTCAGTGAAAACTTCTTGTGCTTCAAGACAATATGTTGCCATTACCAATCAAAAAGTCTCCTACATGTAGTCTACAGATCAGTTTTTTAAAAAACTGTAATTTTTTTTAGATTACGATAAAGAAAGTTTTTAAAGATTCTTTTAAGAAGGATTTTTTAAAAGAATCAATCTTTTTTAGATTAAGAAGAAAAAAAAAAGAATGGAGCAATATATTTGCTTTAAAAGAGATAAAATTTAATTTTTTCATCATCCAGAAGGGAAAAAAAAAGGTAGGCTTTATTTTGGAGGACTTGAAAGAGCATGAAGTTGCTAAAAAATGTTATACTTTTTTTAATAACTAACCAAACATTCGATCACCTTAAAAGCAAGAAGCAAATTGAACTACTTAAACACAACTGAAAAGACACAGTTCCAATATAAAAGAATTCTTGCTAGAACATAGGAAAATAACACATTATATGGAAATAAATACTGCACCAATCTTTAATGATAAGGAAATTAAACACTAACCAATTACTTGAGATTTTATTTAAAACTATTTTCAGCAATTCCCCTCAAATACTAAAGGAACTAATGATTTCAAGAAGGATTTCACAAATTAGAAAATAATGAAACAGCAAAAAACTCTCTGCAAAAGAAATGTTACAGAGCTAAGCAAGGAGAAGATAATATTAAAAGAGAACGGGAATGACAAGCTCTCTTGTCCACTAAAGATCAGAATAAAAGGATAAGAGGTCAAATAATGAAAAAAAATATTTTACAAAGGATTTCTTCAGAAAGAGTAGAATCACTTTGAGATCTCCCACAAGCACAAGAGACAAGGACTTGTCAAATACAGCTTTAAAATAGTCCATTTTGTTTTGCAGGAGATGAATTGTTAAGTATTGTGCAGCATTTTACTTCATCTGTACTAAGAAGTTGCCTCAGATGCAAGACAGTAAAATCAATGCACTAAGCATTGTTAAACATCAACTATGAGCTTTGGGGTTTCAGCACCCAAGCAATATTTATTTATTATAATTAATTATTAATAATTATTAGTATTAGTATTTATTTATTCAGCAATAAAATCTTACACTTGCCCAGCATGAGGAAAAAGTAACACGTTCAAAATATTAAAATTTGTCTCAACAGCACTAAATAGCTTAAGTGAAGTGATGTAAGCTGCAAGTAGGTGGCAAAAGCTGATTATTTATATTCTTTAAAATCCTCACAAGAACCTGATGAGATCCATGGCTTTCAGGTAACTGATGCAGCTGTTGCCATCCACACAAATACAGAGCCCAGGGAAGATGGAGCTACAAGACAGTTTTTCACCACCTGAAGGACTGACTTACTGGCTACAAGGATATCCAGACTAATTTCATTTTGCTCAGTTACAGAAACTGTCTGACTAAGCCTTGCAGTCAGTTCAGAAGGAGCTGTTACACTAACACAAAAAAATTTGAAGGAGTACTCAGGCACAGGCCCAAGCTGGATGATGAAAAACTCCCCAGCTCCTCTCCCTGCAAAATTTAAAAGCTAATTCTCATTTGAAAGAACCAGATCCAAATTCCTCTCTCCTGCAGCTGCTCTAAATATTCTCACAAATCTGTGTCCCTTATAATCTTCTAACAAGTAAAATTACATTACTCCTATCTGACACAGGTGTATTTGGAAGCTGAAAGGAGTTAGTTTTCAACTCTACAGTTGTGAAAACTAAGTAAATCACTTGGGAGATGCAGACCTTTCAGGTCAGGAGGACTCCAATTTGACCTCAGCAACAGAATTTACTGTGCAATCTGCCTCTTGTCACAGAACTTGATGACGGAAATATGCATTACTTAAAACCAAAAAATCCCAAACCCACATCTGTCACGAAACAGGAGGTGGAACATTGAGTAGTAACAAAAGGATCAACTTGAAAAACAAAAATTAATGAAACATTCTATAACACTTTCCATTTCAGGCTTAGCTCAGCCTTCATTCTCCTTTTTATGATACTTTTTTTGATCTTTTAAAATACTTACATTTGTCAGATTGATTACATGTGCTACGTGAGCTCTGAGAAACCACAAAAGAACCTCCTGTACCAAATTGAGCTTCATTTCAGTATTTTAGTTAAAATTAGCAAAGGAATATCCAAGTTTCTTAAAGCTGATCAAGTCCAAGATACATACTCAAAGCAGACTTGATAAAAATCAACTTCATACTTAGACCTCAGAAAAAAAATTCTTCCTCCACTGAGGCTATACAACCACTAGACATTGTTTAGGCTGCCCAGGACAAGGAACACCACAGCACAAAGCTTGGGCAATGGAGGAACAGAAAACTAAATACATTTAAAGTTTCATCAAAATATACTGCAACAAGATATTAGAATCCCTTTAAAAGATTCACAAAGAACTTAGTGAGACAGGAAAACATTCTCAATCTGCACAAAATGTAACAAGTCAAAAAGGAGAATACAAAGCTAACAAAACATTTTAACTGTAGCGGACCACATGAAAAAAACCAACACCAAAATAAACAGCTGAAGTAAAACAGAAACAAGAAAATCATAAGGAAAATTAGAATCAATAACTAGGCAACCAAGATAACGACTTAAATATTCCAGGAAACAGGAAATGCTGCACAGAAGACAAAGTCTGATGTTTGCATGTACATGGTATTTATACACCCTATACCCCTCAGTTTGCAAAAATACAAGGAGCCAAGCATTTTCTGTCAAGCAACCAAACTGAGAAGTGATAAAATGCCATGAAAGCTAAGGAAAAAATGAGGGAACACACAGGAAAAGAAGATATCAGAACTAAACCTCCAGCCAAGTAAAATATAGCTCAGACCATGGAGCAGACCAGTTGAATGCTGTAATAATACAGTTTGGCTTCTTCCATCTACCACAGCCTCTGTTCCTCCTTCACTTGCACCAAAACGGGGAATTATTATTTCAACCCCTACAAATACAGGACTGGTTTTACTACAGATGTTGATGTTTCCATTGTAATAACAATTTAATCTATCCTTCTAGTAAAATAAATCTATTAAAATTCACACTAATAAAATTTGAGCTTTTCTTAACTATTTCTTTAGGGCAGGTACTAGCACACAGCTATGCCTGTGTTCATGCTACCCAAGACAACCAGCTGGATTTAAGGAACATACTTACAAGGACAGATCCAGCTTTTCTTATATAAATTAGCCAAAGATAGAGCAGCTCTGGAAAGCTGCCCATCATATGTTCTCTAATTTTCATTATAAATTATTCAGTTTACATACTCAAGAAAAACAGTGACTGTAGTCCACAGAATATTCATATTCCATGGCAGCAGATATTTTCTCAGTCAGCACTGCAAATGTTCTCTTGCAGCAACATTTTAGTTCTGCATGTCCTTGTGGATAACACACACCTGAAATTCGTCAATTCATGCAAGTGTTCTATGCAAATGTTTATGCAGCCAAAGGGGGAAAAAAAGGCATGTTTTTCATGAAAAAGATGACAGCGTAACTTACACTTGAACTCTTTCTAATTGTCTCAAAAGTCAAGATTAAATAGTTTGAAGCTGATCCATACAACATCCAAGTTCACAAATATGGGAATTAAAAGGGCAATTGTGAGATAAAGTTGATATAATTAAAAACAGGATTGAGTTTCTGCATAAATTGTTTCATCCTCACTGTAGGGGCTTTTTGCAATAACCTCATCATCAACGTGAAAATCGGACAGATATTTTTCCTGAAAACCAGTGCTATAAATAATTTCTGTGCAACAGAAATGTATTTTCTACAGCAAGTTAATAAACAGGAAAGATAATGTTTAATCAGCAGCTGTTAAGAGAGTATACAGTCATTTCTCTCCAAAAAATATAAAATAAAAAAATATCCAAAAGCTGCCAGTAATTCTACCCTTTAAGTTAAGAGCTTTCCAGAGAATCGAGCCAAGCGAGGAGAAATGCAAAGGCCTAAGGACTAAATCCATAGCCACATTAACCCCTAAGCTCCTCTTTGATGATGGAATGCAGCTCATTTAACTATACCCTATGCAGGTTTTTATGTGTAACATTGTATTAAAGCATTTCAGTTTTATGACAAAGTTCATACAGATAAACTACTGTTCAGACACCCAGAAAGCCACAGCTAAACCATTTTAACCCTCCAAAACTCATGGTTAATCTTCAGCTACAGAAACAAATCCTAAGAAACCTACACACACAAGCATGCAAACACTTGCCCTCCCACCCAAAATCCAATTTGGTGTCTCAGTTAACAATTTTATGTCTCTTCTCGTCTTCAATAGCGCAGAACTGACTTATTAAAGAAATCCCTTGTTTCTAGTTTTCTGTATCATACACACAGCAGAGCTAATAGCAACTACTCTAAAAAAAACCCCATTCACAGTTGTTTGAAACCATTATATGACTTTAGAAAGGAAAATGCATAACCTCTTACCTGAGCATGAAAATTTGACATAGTCGTTGTCTCTATATCTTTCTTTCCCAAAATCTCCATTTTCACTGGTGAATTGGGAAAATTAAACGAAAAGTAGTCTAAAAAGTCAGGTAAATAAGTAGCTGCCCCATGAACAATACCCATTACATAGTAAGCTGCACAGTTTTCATTTTCACTAAAAACCAGACCCACAAACTCTTCTGCAAATCTCTCCATCTCCACAGGAGACAAGTGGGAGAGTTCATTACTGTAGGCATGGATAACTGATGCACCTCCGTTAGGCTGGTGCTCAATATGAATCAGCTGTTTGAACTCCAATGTGTCCAACCTTTTGAGTTTATTTTGAACCCGTGGCTCCTTTAACGAGACAAATGGAAACTCACTGTTCTCTGGTATCTTGGACTCACAGTCCTTCTTGGGATCCATATTTTTCCCATTGAAATCCTTAAGATGATCATCTATGATGCCTTTGGCTTCCTGATCCTCAATATCAGAAACCAATCCTGAGCAGATGGTCTGAATGGATTTGCTGTACATTTTTGGACGCTTCCTCTTCTCATTCTCTTTATGTTTCTTTTTCTTTTTCTTCTTAACTTTTTTAATCTGTAGCTCTTCTGCATTGGTTTTTGGTTTCTCCTTCCCACCTGTTGAGATAAAAAAAAAAGATTTCTTAAGGAAGTTTTTATACAAAATATATATTTAAAGACTGAGATTCAAACTCACCAAAACCCTCACCATGGCACTCAAAGACCAGAGACCAAAAGCAAGGGTCACAAAGTGTATGTTACCGAAAGTGAGGAGGCTAAGAAACACCTGCCATGGTCACGTTGCAACTGATAAGTAAGCTGAGACAACAAGGGAAAGGCATCACAAAACCCCAAGTTTCCAAAGGCTGCTTTCCTGATGAGTGGCAATCCATCATTCCCTTTAGCTGGTCATTAGCAGTTACTGTCCCATGAAGTCCAGAGACATCACAGGACAGCTGTCCAACACTGCCAAACAAGGGCTTACAAACCATCCATGGATATGAACCCACAGCAGCAAGCTGCCCATGAGATGCCACTGCCAGAACTGACCTTGTCTGATGGGCTTCTTCACATGGGCATTCTTTCACAACTAGATAAACTTTGTTGAATAATATGTGGGAACATCTAAAAACTCATCCCATACATGTTATAACATAAATAAAATTAAAACAGAAGACACATTAAAGAAAATGCTCACAAAAAAGAAACTAGCTTCAGGTTCACATAATATACAAGCTGAAGTCAAAACTAACTGTCCTAAATGTCCAAAATGTCCTAAAGGCAGAAATTTCTCATTTGGGGAGAACACATTCAAGTGATTCCCAAGGTAAATGTTCTCACTTGTTTTAAACAAGTAATAGAAGTATTTTTTGCAAGTAATAGAAGTGGTAGCCAAAAAAAACTTCTAGCACTACACTGCTCTAAGATCAAGCAGTAAAAATGATTTAGCACACAGTAAAACGAAGTAAGTGGGTATGTTTCAGCACAAAATTATGTTCACACCAGTGATTCAAGACCAGCATGTTCAAACACAGAAGCTTTGAAGTTTAAAAATTGCATATTTCATTGCAAGACTCCGTAATATGAACTCTGCAAGAGTTAAGTTAGCCAGTCTCTACTACTATGTTGCAGTAGACTACTTTCAGCTTGCCATCCTCCAAAGTAACTTAAGAGTCCTTTAAAAAAAAAAAAAAAGTGAGACCACAAATGTTGGTGCATAGAATGACAAATTCTTGCTGATGATTGAGAGGTTGGACATAGAAGATGCAGATACTGGAAAGGAGAACAAGCAATTGAGACACTTGGGTCTGAGTCTCCTGAGTTTGTGACAGCAGCTAAATACTTCTGGGATTCTTGAAGTGGAGGCAGATTTGGTTATCTCCTTGGATTCTATTTTCTCACAGAGAGGGGAATGAGAAGTGCCCTGGGGTCACTTCATTTCTTATTTAGCCCAAACAAGGAAATGGATTCTAGGATTTCTTAACCTAATCCACACAGTTAATAACTACAAAGACTCCCTTCACTCAGAATCAGATTTAACACAGCACACTCTCTGAACACGATTTCACTTCTAGCTAAGTTCAACTGCCAAAAGACTCAGTATCTTCATGGAAGTCTGTCCTTTCTTAGACTAAATTTAATCTAAACCCAGCATCAAATCTCTGCAACAGGACTGCTTCATCTGGCAGATGCAATATTCACCACTTCTTTGTTAATATCTTCTTTCTGTCACCAGAGTCTTTAAGTCTAGTAGGCATGAAAAGACCAGAAGGAAGAGCAGCAACAGAAGTTCAACAACTAAGTACCTCAAGCTTAGAGGAATCCTGAAAATAGTTCATTCAGGGTGGCAAGGTCCTTGTGGGTAATGTCATTACCTGGCAAAAATCACCTACTGCTACGTTCTGGGGTATTGGAATGGTGTCATTATGGCACCAGCTCCAGCCAGCGGAAATAAAACCAAAGAAATGGTTTATGACAGTGGGAAGTTATGTACTGCAAGCTTTGAAATCTCAATACAAATCTCAAAACAGAGATTTAGACATTTTTCCCCTCCTTCTGACTGCAGGAATACATAACCCAAAAGCATACACGAGTATACAGGTATTGCAAACGCTTACTAATGCTTTAACTCAGCATTTTAAAATTGTTTCACTCTAAACATGAAAAATTTTTGCTATCCTGATGGATATCACAAAGAAGTCAAGCATTCTGCAGATATTGTATTAGTTAGGATATACAAACTATGGAATTATAGCAACAAATGCTGCAGCAAGGTGACAGGGGGAAGCAGGAATTACCTGCCAACCCACTTCACTTGTTTTTAAATGGAGCTCAGATTTTTGTTGAAACCAGTCACTCAGATCTGGGACATTACATATGGCAGGAAAAGGATGGAAATTTATATTTATTGGGGTTCAATCAGAGTAATATAAATGGCAACAAGCTTCAAAGCAGGAAGCTATTTGCTGTGGTAAGAGCCAAATTGCTCTCTCCTACTTGAGCATGTTCAAAGAAAATCCTAAAACAAATTAAGATCAGCATCTGTATGTTTTTGCTGAACATCCAGCTATTAAATTACATTATGTCATTACTAGCTGAAATGTAAAGTACTTATATAATAGATGGGTATTAATCTGTATCTGTGCAAAACAACAAAAACTATTGACTTCCATTCCTAAAGTACAAGAAGGAAGATGATCTGATTTCCCCTTTCAATCTGCCCCATTCCTTTTGATCTTCTGAGAAGTTTTACTAACAATCAATTTCATTCAACTGCTCCTGTAATATGTGGTGGCAGTTTCTTTAATCCATCACTTGATGTATTTCAAGGATGCAGCTATGCAATAAAATTTTTAAAAGCAACCCAAACAAAAAATATTCACTATTAAACAACAAAACAGGCTTCCTTAGAGAGGTGGTCAACGCCCCAAGGCAATCAGTGTTTAAGAGCTATTTGGACAATTCCCTTAACAACACAACTGAACTCCTGGTCAGCCCTGAAGGGTCAGGAAGGTGAACTGGATGGTCATTGTAGGCCCTTCCCAACTGAAATAGTTGATTTTTTCTAATCATCAGTGAGCAGCACTCAAAAGAGCACAGCCACGGTCTTGAAAGCAGTGGTGCCTTTAAGACAGAAACAATACGGATGGAAGGTCAATCAGTCTCGAATTATGCAAAGTTCACGTGAACATATCCAAAAAGGTTTGTCTTCAAAACCAATTGTAAAAGTACCTTTTATTTAACTTGGTATACATCTATGGAAGCACTTAAAACCTTAGAGGAAATTACATTAAGACATTTTTAAGTGAAGAACATTTATCATTCCCTCTGTTTTAACACCATCTCTACGAAATCCTCAGAAGAGATAAAAGGTTTTAAACAGAGGATAAAAATAATTCTTTTTTGGGCATATAAAAGAAATTTTCTGCTCAGCTTTAAATATATTGATTTTAAAATAGATTGGTTTTACTTCTGAACACAAGATAAAAGGGTTATGCCATTTACATATATATCAAGTATTAAAAGTCATCATTGCACACTTTCTCAAAACACACAAGTTCTAAAATGATGCACACAATTTGGAACAAAATAAATATTTGCCCACTTCTGTGTGCAACTCTCTTGCATGGAATTTTTTGCATCTCTATATATGTAAGAAGGATGGAACTGAGATCAGTTTTAATTCTGAAACACTTGGAAACCAAGACAGCAGAAATCACTGAAAGAACAAGAGGCTATATAACAAAAAGCACACCAGAAGATCTATGATGGAAGGTAGCAGGGTCCCCTGAACTGCTACTTGCGACTGAAAGAGTAAAATGGTGTCTATCCTTGGGAGACAAAACATCAATCCCATCTTCAAGAGTCTGAGCTACTGATGCCACTGAGGTGGAAAAAAGCCTTCAAACACAGAAATCAGAAGATAAAAAGGATTACAAGTGGGCTTTTTCCAAAACATCACTAGAACTAAAGACTTTGAAAAAAATTGCATACCAACAAGAGTAAAACTTAGCTCTCTAAAACCACTTCAAGGAGGAATTAGGTAACACAACTTCAAAAACTGCTTAGTTGTTCTGAGCCTTTTTAAAATTCACACAAGCTTTTGCTACTGCATATGCAAGTTCTGTCAAAAACTCTATTTCCCCACAAGCAGCAAATGACATACATACAGAAAATCGTTTTTATAGTTACTTCATACATCACATTTCAAAGAAAAAAACATTTTAAAACCAAATTGTATATTGGAAGACCGAAAAAACGTGACATTATTAGTTCAGCCTTCAAATGGATATGAGCTGAGCAATGTATGAGCTCACTGCCAGATGATCCAACCCCCCCCAACCACTGCTCTCAGCACACAGTCCTGCACCACTGCTGCTACTGACTGATGCTCACCCACTGCACAGTAACTTCATGGCTCAGCAGAAAACTAATCACTGCTGCTAGATCAGTGAACTGGTTCACAGCACTGTCAGACAGGAGCTAAAGCATACAGACCACTGAGAGCAGGACACAAGGGGTACCAGCACCCACCTGGTCTGCTCAGGGCAGCAAACCACCTGGTCTGCTTAGCTACCCCATCCCCCACACCTTCTCCATCCACCCCAGCACTGAACAAAGCTGAACTTTTACAGGTTAAAAAAGTCTCACCACTTCACCCAACAGTAAATTTATGAGACAGGATCAATTTCCTAACAAATCTTAATAGAAGTGTTTGTAACCTGAACACTTGAACTTTTAAATTTAGCAAAGTTATAAAATTGACCTTTTAAAGGTAACATTTTAGTTTATTTAACTGTAATACAGATGGGACTACAATTTCCTCCATCGATCCTCTGACAATGAGTGTGGTGGTGCTTGCTCTTCACACTGCTTTGACACCTGCATACACCCAATTTTAGAATACTTATGTTCAACTATTTTAGTGTACAGACAGTTCTCCTGAGGAATACAAACACAAAACGAAAAACTGATTTCTAGAAGTAAATAGTATTTCTCAGTAAAGCTTGAATAGAATGTGGCAGATAGAGAAGGAAGCACATTTCTAGCCTAAGGCTTCTGCTCTGATGAATTTCAAATATCCACTCTGAAGTAAATTTTAAAGCTGCTCAGAAGCTGCAAATACTTAAGAGCAAAAAGAGTTGGCTTGCTGGAACACTGGAATTGCTATCAGCAATGCCAAATAAATACTTTCTTCTTTTTCTTCTTCTGCATCAGCTGTAGAGAGGAGCAGAACCACACTCATTCAGTCACTCTGCTGCATATATCGAAGTACTTTGAAGTAAAATGAGCTGCTTCCTCCAATACCAGTAACAGTGCTTTGACACTTCTCTAATGGACACCAAAAAAGAAGTGCAGCTTTCCACATCTTTCTAGGGCACAAATCAAGCTGCTCCAGAGTAGACATACAGAATTTGGTGAAAACATAAAGAAGCAATCCAAAAGATTAAATAAAGATTCCAACACAAGGCCGAGATATCCAAACTACTTTGTTTTACGTCAGATTTGGGAACAGCAGTGCAGTACTTGATACAAGCTAACTGGATTCACCTCTTACTGCTGAGGCACACACAGGCAACCCAAGACTCTGAAGACAGGTGTTTCAGAGTCTTCACCAGCACACACAGTACAGGTGTGCACATACATACATCTACATACAGCTCTTGGAATTGAATTTCACACATTTTGAAATGCATGGCATCTTTGTCTCTATGTGTCCTGAGATCCATTTAGACACAACAGGTACTGAACCTATGAATGAAAGTTTTTTCCACCACATGGTTTGGAAATACGAGACAGAAGTTAACAATTTTCAGTTGTATTGAAAATATTTTATTTAATGTGACTCACTGCCCTAGGACCCCAAGAATGAGAAATAACAGGGAAGGAGGAGGATAAAAAACCCTCAGCATCCACATTTACAGGAATTTCCTCCTTTGATCTGTTGTTTGAAAGCACACTAAGCTTACACTTTACTGGACTATAAAAAAACTGATGAACAGCTTCTGCTCTCATTTGGCTTCGCAGTATCTGCACAAGGACAGAGGTACAAAATTTGCACTGTAGCAATAAAGAAATCAGAAGAATGGAAGTTATGTTCATTCTGTTCATGCATGCACATACTCAGCAGTATCAGAACTAATGCTAAATAACTTTTAGCCATCTTCTAGGCACCAAACCTTATACAGCATGAATAGAAAAATAATTCTCACGTGCACACATCCATAGGACTGGTAGATCTTTCAAGGTAACTCAGCACACCTATTTTTGTGGTGCCATAATACATCTGTCACTGTTAGTGACATGGGATTTACTACTAAGGACTGATACTCAAAACTGTTCAAATTTTATGTAAATAAGCCAGTGCTCTGTTATTACAAGATGACACATACTTGTAATGAAAACTGATGCTAGACAGCCTTATCTCTGGTCAATTACAGACACCTTCCAAATGTAAGTTTTTGCAAGAAGTCAGACATTACCTGAAATTTATTTTTTATGTAGTGTTTTGTCTACTTGTTGTGCTTGATCATTTGATCTGAAATTTTAAATAAGCAGAGACCATGAAGTCAAATACTTTATTTAGTTGTTTCAACCAGAGCAGTTGTTTCTCAACTTTGAGGTCACAGCCAAAATTATTAGAGGGGACCTTTAGACATTTCAAAATGAAAGCCAAAAATTAGTAACACTGAACTCTTTGTTTCCCACCGTTTTCTAGCCGACAGCTAGTAGCAGGAAGGCACAAACATTTTTAACAGCAGCCAGTAATTAAAATTGGTTTCCACTTCCTTACTTTAGGAGAGCCTAGTCACCTAAATTTAACATTTTCATCTTGATGTACCAGAAGTCTTTGCTTCAAGTTCCAGATCCCCAGCTCCAGCAGAAAGCTTTCCAGCACAGCTCTCCCTCCAGGTGCCACTTGCTCCATCTCATTTGACATCTGTGCTTTACCCTCTACTCATATAGTTTATTGTTAAAAGTTGGTAACTTGGCACATCAGGACTGCGAAGCAAACTCATCATCAGACAAATCAGTGTGGTAGATTGTGTGCCCTGTACCCATCTCAGTCTTAACTCATTCCCTCAACTTAAGTGCATTGCATACAAATACTTGAACATTTTCCCTAAAGATACACAAAGACTCATGTCTCATGTTCAATATATTGATTTTATAATTACTCATGTAAAAATCCATCTATAAAAAATTTAAAAGGTTCATAAGAATGTACAATTAAGTCATTTTTTCCAGAAGAACAATTTAAAAAAATCTTTAGAAAGCTATTTGTACTTATGTATGTTCACACCAGCAAATAAAACATTCATTTTCAGTTCTTTCCTGGATTTTGGCATTCAATAAAACAAGGCATTTAATCTTGCAGAAACACATAGCAAGAATTCCTCCTACTGCAATTTTAGCAGTTGCTGTGCTCAGATATAAATAATCAGAAAAACAAGACTGACTTTTTCTAAAATGAAAATAAATGGGACTTTACAAATAAGCCTATTAATCATCCTCCTTTTCGCAGGACCTCCAGTAACTTTGTCACATCACATTGGTGCAAATATTTTGCATGAAATGCTCAATTTCTATACAGTAACTATTTACAATGCAGATTTTTCTTAAAAATAAGTTTAAATAACAGAGTTTCTGAATTTTTAAAAATATGCATGCTCCAAGCAGCTTTTGTCTGAAAACTGACCTCTTCTTTCCACACAGCAGACAGAGAGACGTAGAGGCAATTCTACAGCCTTATCTACAGAGAATACATCTTTTAAGTGCAAAAGGATGACAAAAAAACCCTTTTAATTCTAGGTTCATAAAAAAAACCGATCAAGCTCTCTGAAAGAGCCTCATTTCCTTTAGCAGCCTCAAGCACAGTAGAAAAACCCTTTTTAAGAATCGCCCTTCTCCAACACAAGCAGGTTTTATCACTGCCTTCAACAGAATGCCAACCCAAGTTTAGGCAGATGAACAGCTCACAACCCAGAGCCTCCAAGTATAAATAAACTCTTCCACATTCAGCTTAGAGCACCAAAATTAGGCTTATGCACCAGCTCTCCCTCAAAAGGCATCAGTCCCTCAGTACTGACCTCTTCTAAAACTCGTCACCTTTGACCTTGAACAGCCAGTTTAGCTGTCTGAAGTCACGTAGCTGTTCCTCCACCCCCTCAACCAAAGCCAGTCACAAACAGATGGTCAGAGCAATATTTTGCAACAAGATATAGATCTAATACCTAGAAGAAGGAAATAAGCTGTCTTTAGGCACTGTACTCTTGGTCTCTAAACACAAACACACTAAAAATAGAAAAAAAACAACCAGAAAAGCAAAAGCTTGAAGAAATGGAAAGCAGACTCACTCCAAAACTTTGTTCCAAAGCCCACACAGTAAATCCTGAGCTCAAAACAATAGAGCTTAAAGCTTAACTTTTGTTACACAGGAAGAAGACACTCTTAGATAAAGAGTTAGTAATTGAAAAAGGTCACAGAGTCACTGACCACTGATATATACAAGAAGCTGCATCACAAAGCACTTCTGCCTCTGCTCTCTCTTGCCCAGGATGTAAAGTTAGATCAGCAGGACAGCTCAGGAAATGTTATACAAACCTCACAGCACATACAAGCACATCCAGTCATATTTTGGAGGCCCACAGAAGACACCAACCTGCCGTTCTGAACGGGACACAAACCCTGTGGAGATCATCTGTCTGCCCTAAATAACTGTCTGCTCTCCTGACTCACTCCCTTCTTTTCCTGAAATAGGAGTCAATTTTGCAGGATACTGGCAAACCAAACAAAGCCTCTACAAAACACTTAACAGCCAACACGTTAAAGAAAACCTGAAATATACCTGAGTGATAAAAAGTCAAACAAAATAGGAGTAAAGCATCTAACGCACTTGTAGCACTGTTTGGTGTGAAAATAAGCTATCCTGCTTCCCAGCAGAAGTTTTCTAACAGAGTCCCTGGGCATATGCACTTTAACAACCTGAAAATAAAGCACAATTTTAGGCTCAACAGCCCCATTAGGTATCATCTATTAGACTGGTGTAAGACAACTTGCTGTCTTTGCAGATTGCACCTCATCTGCTGAATGGCAACAGAAACAGGACCCAGTGTAAAAAAAGGCTGCTACTCAAAGCCTAAGGAACTCACTGTTATGGCAGTTCAGTGTTGCCCAGTATCTCAGTCACTGACTTCCTTCCATGCTCAGCAAGGACTAGTCACACCTGCCCTTTTCACAGGAAGTCACCAGCTTACACAATCCTCAGTTCAAAGCAATACTCTGAGATCTGATCAACACAGGTTTTAAGCTGTCATTGTTGTTAATACAGTTACTTGTGTGTAGAGTATAATATGCAATGTAGTAATTACAGGGTTATGTGCCTCTGACCTCTTATGACTATTCTCAAGTTCAGGATTTGATTTGAAGGTTTCAGTTTCTAGTTTGTAAATTAAATCCTACAGTATACAAGGTAACAGAAAAACATATCAGGAATTTGTTCCTAATTTCAAAAGTAGAGTTTGAAAACAACAGATTAAAAAAGCATTTGGTCTACTCAAATAAGCAACACCCTCACAGAAAATCTGACACAGCAGGACCTAAGTGAAGAGTAAGGTGGTTCAAGTACTGGCTTAACTGCTGTGCTCAAAGGGTTGTGAGCAGCAGCACAAATTCCAGCTGGAAACAGTCACTGCTGGAGTAATGCAGACCTTAATATCTTGTGTCAGTATTGTTCAGCCTCTCCATTAACGGCATCATGGGACAGAGCACACCCTCAGCAAGCTGCAGCTGATCCAAAACTGGAAGAAGGAGTTGATGCACCACAGAGTTGCACTGCCAGTGAGAGGGACCTTGAGAGGCTGTAGAAATGGGCCAGCTTGTGGGACTCATGAAGTTAACAGAGCTGTGGGCAAAACCCTGCACCTGGAAGAAATAAACCCGTGAAGCACAGGCTGATGACCTTCTTCATTCTCTTTCATCAAGTTTGTACACACACTGATAAGATCCCCCTTGAGCCTCCTCTTCTCCAGACCTATCAGTCCCAGCAGTCTCTGCCTTTCTTCACAGACCATACAACAGACACATAGTCTATGTTGGAATGGACCTTTCAAGACCATCTAGTCTAACCCACTGCAATAAGCAGGAACATCTTCACAATTAGATCTGGTTGCTTAGAGCCCAGTTCTTGACCTGACCTTGAATGCTGCCAGGGATGGAATATTCATCACCTCTCTGGGCAATCTGTTCCAGTCTCTTACCATCATCATTATTAAAAAAATCTTCTGTATATATAATCTGAATGTAGTTGTCCAGCGAGACTGTTACCTCCACCCTTGCAGATGAAGAGTCTGATAATCCTGGGCAGCCTGCTCTAGTTGATCAGACTTGGAGCAGTTGGACCACATCCCTTTCAATCTCAACTACTGCACAGTTTTAAGATTCAGTGGATGTACAAGCCACATGAGAATGTAACCTTAATTACCTTTCATTACAGAAAACAAAGTTGAAGAAATTAGCCAAAATTAAGACTGTATGTTGCATACAACTGCTTAGTATTTGACAAAGGTCCTGAAATATAACTCTTTAATTACTCAGTCTGGTACAATTAATGTTAGACAAACTGTAACATGCACTTATCTTTCCTCCCCACAATATATAAAATGATAACCTACATCTTGTCAGGAGTTATTGAAGAATCACTAATATTATTCCTTGAAG
The DNA here is from genome assembly GCA_013396995.1 of Dicaeum eximium. Lineage (NCBI taxonomy): Eukaryota > Metazoa > Chordata > Aves > Passeriformes > Dicaeidae > Dicaeum > Dicaeum eximium. The sequence goes on from VWZP01010151.1 coordinate 1,059,888, forward strand.
TACTGGTCTTTCCTAATACTACTGTTGTATACACAACACTATGATGATAGTCTTATTTTTAATTTCCAGTACCTAGCACAGCTGACAAAAAAATTAACATCTATAGAAGGTTTTAATTTGCAACTCTTGTACCAACAGACCAGGAAAAATGGCATAAGTTAAATGAAAAACATAGTATTAAAACACAGCATCCAACCACAAATACTTCTAGCACTAGAATGAAAAACCACTACATAGTTTGAACCTACCTTTCTGCAGTAATTTGATCTCTCCATTTTCTTTCTTGATTTCATTCATTATTTTGTGCTTCTTCTTTTCTTTTTGCTTCTTCTCCCTTTCTTTAACTTTGTCTTTGATTTGACCTGAAATGCAAATATTTCACAATTAAGCAAGCACAGAAAATTAATTGTAACATACATGTTTCCTATTACCCTTATGCAAGCTCTATTAAGAGGATACAGAGGAGGAGTTACAAGGAAATCCCAGTACTTACAATATGAAACGCTAATATTTATCTGTTGCATAATCCAACATAAGCTTCTTTAACTCAGAAAAGTTTTGCTTGTTATGTTGTGGCTGTATGCAACAACCCAGCAAGTTAACTATATAGTAATTTTTGCTTACTCCTATACCTTCTGCTCTTATTTTACATCTGCAGGCAGCTCGTTTGTTGAAATTGGAATTGCATGCATTACACAAGAATTGGGGAAAAAAGGAGTACAGTTAGCATTTTCTTGGGTACACATCTACACTGAAAACCTCATAACTATCTATACATGCTCTGAACTTAAAGGCTTTTGCAAATACCTGGGAAAGATGGCTTAATCTGTCAATTGAAAAATCTTTTATATTACATTCACAGGCTAATGCATTAATAGCAGTCAGATATAATTAATAAAAACATGAGATGTGCTGCATTCACACAGCAGATTTAATTCATTGGTGCTTCCTCTGCTTACCTATAATCAGCAACAGCTTACCTGAGCAGTCTCATTTTTCATTTACTTTCTTGTCAAGTCACTCCAGGTTTTTAAATCCCTGACATAGAAAAGCAGAGCCTTTAGGCATGCTTTCTGCATGTAAAATACTAGACCTAGAGGAATTCATTTCAAGCAGTCATCTTTGCAAGCCAAGTTGAGATTCACTTATGAGGCCAAGCATTAAAGAAGTCAGATTTTACTAGGCTTATATGCAATGCAGCCAGCACTTCACGCCTTATTTCCTGGCCTAAAGCCAGTACCTGCTCCAAGAGTTCACTGGGCTTTTTAACCTCCACTGGGAAAGAGGAAATCTGATTTCAAGCTTCTACATAATGTTATGCTTCAGTAATACAGCTGAGAGACAGCCCTGATGTTTCATTCATTACACTTGCATTATAAACCCCAAGTGGAAGCAAAGAAATCCAATTACTCTTCCTTAAGCATTCACATAAAATAGAAGCAGCAAGTATGTTCACTACTAACAAATCAGAAATATTTCAGAACCAAATCAAAGAAAGCCCTCAACTCTAGAAGGCAATGGAGAGAGACCCCTAACCAAGGTACTCAGGAAGCATGTTGATAAAGGTACAAAGAGCTGACAGTAATCCACGTAAATGAATGCTCTAACAGTGATTCCACAGCATTAGTATCTTTCCTCTGAGGAGTATTCTAATAAGGATACAGAACTTAAACCCTCACAATTCTTAGGGTGAAGCAAAGAATGTATTTTAAGGAGAGTTTTCTTAAGACTCTTAAGTCAAATAAAAACCAAAACAGATGGTAATTAAGGTATGCCTGTTGCCTCTCCACAGATATGATAAGGAGTGGGGAGAGAACAGGAACTATATTGGCACAAATATAATAAGGTAGCTGCACTTACAGGGTATCTTTGTTCTAAGTGACTGAAACAGTCATGTCCAAGGACAGCCTCCTGCTAACACCTCTGTGGGGAGGGATGGATGACAAAGCAGATTTATAAGCAGAGCAGACCATGGAAACCAAACAAGCTTCCCTAAGCAACACAAACCTTTCTAGGAATAGGTTAAATAGACATAAATCTTCCTTACCAACCTGTTTCTCCCCAAAAAGGAATCTCTAATTTGTAAATCCCCTGCAACTTGAGTATAAAATTGGGTAAATTATACAACAGGAGATAATGTAACACTCTGAAAGCAGACACTCAGCTAGCAGGCAGTAACACCAGGCTTGATTTATAACCTTTGCTGAATGGTAACTCGGCCAGAACTACAATTATCATGGGAAGACCTAGATTTTATCTCAGCATTTTTGTATGGTTAAGAGGCACACTTGACTTCTGCTATCACTTACAAATCAAAGCAAGATTGAAGAGCATATACAGATGTTGAGTCTTGCTGAAAGAGGACAAAAGACTGAAAGTATCCTTTACCGCCAGCTCATGAAAAGTATCACAGGATAATGAATCTTCCAGTTTTGTCAGAAGCAACACATAAATACAGAGAACCTTTTAAAGGGCCTCTAGTTTATTTTCACATCTACAAAGCGATTAGAGTCAGTGATGAAACCTTCCCAACAAAAGAAACAATGCATGTGTTCTGTAACATCCCCCAGCAACAGCCACAAGTAAATCATACTGTAAGTGATTGCAAATACAATGTAAATGCAGCTGAGGGAAGTTTGGAGTAAACTTTCCCTTCCAGAAATCACAGCATTGTAACAAACACTGCTCAGTGTAGAGCCTGATTCAAGTAAAAAACAGTTGAGAAGCTCAACTCAAATGTACAGATTTTCTGATTTCCTCCCTCAAAGCTTAACATTAGCCAGTAGTTCACTTTATTTAAGAAAAAAAAAAGTATTGAAATTAAAAAAAAAAATCTTTGCACATTAAAAAAAAACCTGTCAAAATGAGTTATTCCACGGATTAACACTTAAACTTAATTCTCAGTTGAAACGCCTTAAGTTTGTGAGTATTAATAAGTATTTTCTAGTCTGGCTTGCCAAATTCAAATGCAACTCACAAACAATTCTGCAGATTAGTCTCCTCAGGGACATCCAAAAACATGAACAATCTTCATAAAATTCCTGCTTTAAAATTAATACCTCCAACATTAAGCAATTTACAACCTATATAGTATAGAATATACAAGCAGTGAGTGACACTGGCAAGGGAAAACAATAAAATCTTGTTCTCTTGAAGCTATGAAAACCTGGAACGCTCTTGTACAGCTTTTATGAAGTTTACTAGTAGAAGCTACTACTCATCTCCATTTCATTTGTAGGGCAACAAGATCACAAAGTAGTAAAAGGTAGAAAGATATTTATGATAAGCTTTCCATGTCCACAGAATATTCTGCAGTTAGCTTCCACCAAGACTACTCCTAACAAATAAAAAAAGAAAAACAAAAAAGCTTTTTGAGCTGCTGAGGATGAAATGAGCCTCCATGGAAATAACACAGCCCAAATACAAAGCCTTCCTAGGCCTTTACATACCTCAAAAGATACTAAAAGCCAACTGTTTGAAATAATTTGTGTCCCAGAGCAAAAAACAAAGAACTCTATCTTTTCATTATGCTTGTCCCACCTATCAAAAGACACGCTTTTACTTTGTATGATTTTGACAAAGAAATACACTGCTCAGGAAATAACTGGTCATAGACTAAACAGAGTTTGCAAATACTCCCTACCCAGTTTAAAAAAAATATGAATCCAAGTACAGTAGGAATCAGCTATGGAAGTTCAGTAAGAGCTAGATTCAGTCATGAGTTTTCAAGCTCTACTGACTAAGGGCAAAAAAAAAAAAGTCTGTATTATTATAAAGTTATTTCTTACTCTTGTAGCAAGTTGACCCTGGCTGGTCATAAGGTTCCCACCAAAGCCACTCCAGGACTCCCCTCCTTAGCTGGACAGAGGAGGCTCATGGGTTGAGGAAAGGACGAAGAGATCGTATGTAGCATCAGTTACTGTCATGGCCAAAACAGACTCAACTTGGGAAAAAAAATAATTTATTACCAATCAAAAGTAGAGTAGGGCAATGAGAAATAAAAACTAAATTTAAACACATTTCCTCCTGTCCCTCCCATCTTCCCAGGCTTAATTTCACTCACAATTTTCTCTACTTCCTTCCCCTGAGTGACACAGGGGGATGGGGACTGTCTCAGTTCATCATAGGTCACCTCTGTCACTCCTCCATCCTCAAGAGGGTGGGGACTCCTCTCACTCTTCCCCTGCTCCAGAGTGAGGTCCCTCCCACCGGAGACATTCCTGCACGGATTTCTCCAGTGTGAGTCCTGCCAATGGGAGGCAGCTCTTCACAAACTGCTGCAGTGTGGGTCCTTTTCCATGTGGTGCAGTTCTCAGGCACAGCCTGCTCCAGCGTGGTGCCCCATGGGGTCACAGGTCCTGCCAGCAAATCTGCTCCAGGATGGGCTCCTCTTTCCACGGGACCACACAGGTCCTGCCAGGAGGCTGCTCCAGCCAAGGCTTCCCATGGGGCCACAGCCCCCTTGGACACCCATCTGCTCCAGGCTGGAGTCCTCCAGGGGCTGCAGGTGGATCTCTGCTCCCCATGGACATCCCTGGGCTGCAGGGGAATCTGCTCCAGCCCCTGGAGCACCTCCTGCCCCTCCTTCTGCACTGCCCTGGGTACCTGCAGGGCTGTTTCTCACAGATATTCTCACTCCTCTCTCAAGCTGCAATTGGTCTGTGCAGTAACTTTTTCTCCCTCTTAAAATATATAATCCCAGAGATGCTACCACCATCACTGGCAGCTTCTCACACAAGGCACACCTGTATCTCCCCTGCTACCAAAACCTTGCCATGCAAACCCCAATCCAACTCTACTAAATAAACCAGTGCATACTTTTTAAAATACAGGGCTTTGTAGGAATAAGTACTCCTGTTTAGACAAAATACAACACCCAAGGAATTAAGAGATTTCTACAGGTCTCATTCAAATTCACAGTAAAGAGTGTCACCATAAAGTCCATATTCTTTGCTTTGCATGTCACGAAAACAGTACACCCACACCCGAAAGAAATGCTGTAACAGCAGTACATTAAAATAAAAGAAGTGCTACATATAGACAGGAAGAATTTCATTATGGTGTGTGCCATCTCACCTTTCTAAAGGGCATCTGAAAAATATTTTCACTTTACAACAATTCTACACAATGAACTGAACTAATTAAGAATTATATGCACACTTCCTCCTCAAATTCCAAAGCCACTTTTTCTGGATGTTAGGTTAAGCACATAAATAAAAGAAATGGATACACACTGTATTTATACATTAAATAGCCATTTACAACTAGAGGGTACAGTAAAAGTTCTTCATTTCCCAACTCAGGAGATACCTTCTCATAATGACTTCCACAATTTCCTAAGCAGTAAATACAGGAACACAAATTCACAGATCACACCATCCTGATTTCAGAAATCTAATCAGATCTTTGCCTCTACTGCAAGCTTTCTACAAACAAAAAGGTAAACCAAGAGCACAGAGAGTGAGTAGTAAGTGGGAAGTGCTCTTTAGTGGATGGACTATGTGCAAGATGGTGGCTGTAACTTGGGAACTTTGCACCTTGAAGCCCGTGCAGGAGCTCAAACAAGCAAGTCCATTTCAGCACTGAAAGAGGAGAGCTGTACAGCCCTGTCAGATGCCAAAAGCTGCAGCTGCTCTGCATCATTCTCCAGATGGTAACTCACATTAGTAGTCAGTCAGAGATTATGTTCAAAGTATTCTGCCTCTCTCTCCTCTGTTTGATTTAAGGGCTGTCTCCGCACATGAGGCAAAATATTTACAGACTACTGCTAAGGGACACCATCAATATGGATAACACCACCAGCAGTGTATCTGAAAGGAAGGGGGAATAAGGAGGGGCACACAAGAACATCAGTCACCATCCCTTCCAGCAGCACTCTCCTCACTTTGAACAAACACCCATAAAAATAAAACTTCAAGAAGCCATGTTTAACTGGTTATGCAGGTACATGAAGTATATTTAACATCTCCATGTTAACAGCTTTGACACCTGCACCCTACAAGGTACACTGCAGAGCAGGTTTCCCAACTTAATGAACATGGTAAAACCCATACAGTATTTCCAAGATTAAAAAAATCATCCAAAAAATGATAGATTTCACATCCCAGTACCATATGGCTGACACCCCTTTCAGTAATTTAAGTTTAAAATCCAAGATATGACTAAAGAAATCCCTTTATCAGGCAAAAACATTTCCTCAAGCTCTTCAATGAACAGAAAGGAAGACAGATCCCTTTCAGAATTAAAACACTTCTAGAAAACTGAAATATGATCTTTACAGTTCCCAGCTCCTTTAAGCTTTACACTTCTAAGGAGACCTTCTACAGGCAGAACTGAATGAGTCAAGTTTAAGCTCAAGCACTGGTGAGTTGCATCAGAAATCAGTAACAGACAATGTGAGAGCTGCAAACAAGGCCTCTTCAAGAGGTTTCAGATCAAATGCTTCAGCCTCCTATTCTTGTGTCAACTAAGAAAAATTATTTGGTATTCTAAAATCAGAGTAAGTTTCTGCTGCATAAATTACACACAAAGCTGGATTCTGGGGTACAGGAAGGGCATGGTTCTTCAGCTTAGAAACGTTTTGTTCGGCCTAGCAAGTTTCAGGTTATCAAAAAGGGGCCAGGGTCCCTGAAGAAAAAGATGCACTGCTCCAGATTTATCCCAACATTGCATACTTACATTAATGCCACTACCAGCTCTGAAAACTGAACTGCATGTAAATCTCAAACAGCAACAGAAATTTGAGAAGTCCCTTTTCCTCCTGAATACCATATTTAAAATCCCAAACACTTTCTAGACATTGCTGCTTACAGTAGGGTATCTAAATAGAAATATATTGAAGAATTCAGACGAGAGTGGTCAAGAGGCCTCATAAGCATGAAAATGACTGCTATATTTAAGAAATTCAAGAGGAGGAGGGGGAAGTAAATCAAGCTACATAGTACAAGGAAAAAGAAAAAAAAAGGAAGTAGTAGTTAACAGAAGGAGGAAATGTTTAGCAGAAGAAAAAATAAAAGACAACCTAACAAGCAAGATGCATGGTCCCAGTTCTAAAGAAGGGAAAAACAAGATCCAAAACTTACTTCAACCTACTTTGGTAACAGAGACTATGAATGAGCATCCCACTGGATGCAGACCAAAATTATTAAGAGTGAAAAGTGTAACTTCTTGGAAGCTAAAATCCCAGAAGGGTCACACAATACAAGCTAACAGTTGCCAGAACAATCATTGCTAAATGCTCGTCTGAAATCTAATCTTATCTATCCTTCAAAGATAGCAGGAAAAAGAAGGTGGGGGGGGANCAGCGCCATATTCAGCTTTCCTACTCATATGGGGAATCCCCATCTGCAAGTCAAAAGATGTCAATCTGATTTTGCAATTGCTGGCACACTGAGGCAATCTTACAAATGGATCACTGAAGAAAAAAAAAGGGGTGGGAAGGAGAAATTATACACAGAAACAGCAAGAAAAGCAGAAAAGATGGATCATGCAACTGTATTACACCTTACAGCAAGTACAGGGACCAAAACCAAAGATTTGGACAGGCGATGTCTAATGAAGTGGGGAGTGGCTGAGTTGAGCTTTGCACTGTTATGAAAACAATGTCAACTATGAACTGCTAGAGCAGAGTATCAGTTAAATGACTAACTAAATCAGCAGAGTCATAGCATGAACAGCAATCACTTCTGTCAGACTGACACTGGGTTTTAAAAACAAAAACATTGCACAACTTTAGCTTCACTATCAGAATGTACATGACAAGTGAAATTTAAGCTGATTTTAAACAGCCTAAACCTCATTATCTGCAGAACAAATCATGCATCCGGCAAAAGGCTCTTTCAGGTTCTCTGCATGGTAGATCACCTCTGAAGGGGTCACTGAACTCCATTCATTTAATGGAATCACAAGCTGTAAGGCCTGGTTATGACTCCACAACTTAAAAGCTCTTTGCAATTAATTAAAAGACCAAAGAAGTCTTTAAACGAAAACTTGAAGAAAATATAAAAATTTTTTTAAAGCTTTAAACACATCATGCAACTTCCTACCACTTAGGAAATGAGGGTATCTCAGAACCAGGCTTCCTTACCTCGTAATCACTACTGCAAGTCAAGGACACACATCAGCTTTTCTGAATGCAATGTGAAAAATCTCACTATTTCCTCCTCAGTGTCAATACCCATATCATCATTACCATAATTAGGCTAAAATTAGGAAAATGCAATTGCTACTACTCTCAAGGCCAGATCTCACATTGATTCACTCCACATCACTGCACACCCTCATTTCCTGTATTATTTCATCTATACCACAGCCCTAACAATCTCATGAGACAAATTTTGCCATTCTTCTCCTGATTCCCCTAACTTTGCTTCTCATTTTCTCTATTAATGAAATCTGTGCAGGCCCTCAGTGTCTCTCACAAAGGTCAAGCTTTTTCTCCTCACACATAAGAGCTCTGTGCAGCAGCAGAGCCCACAGCTCACTGACCACAAACACAACTCCTCCTCATTTACAGGTACTGGAACGACTGGGAATGCCACTCCATCCCATGTACCCACCTGCAATGCATCTCCATTTGGGCTGCAAACAGAAGGACTGACTTTTTCCATTTTCAGAGCCTCAAAACAACCAAGGAACTCTCACCCATTCTATGTGCTTATCTCTTAGTATTTCTGCCTCTATACCTCTAGTCTCCCCACTGGCACAATTTTCCTTCTGGCAAGTGCAACACTGGCATTTGTATCAGTTGAATGCTAGGAGAGAAAAACGATCAATACCATCAATTCCACATTGCTGCTCCTTTTCCACTGCACCAAAGGCAAAAAGGCTGTCTAACTGCAGACTCCAGGAACAAGAGACTGCACTTGCCTGCAAGAGGTTGATTTTTAGAATTCACTGATGACAGCTTCTACAAACTCACCTCATTACACCTAAAGGAGAATATTTTATTCCTCCTTTCCTGTCCCTCATACTCTGTATGTGCAAGCCTTTCAGTTTTTCATAATTACTCCAAATCCTCTAAATTTATCTATTTTGTATCTGTAGGCTGCCTAAAATTTTCATTCTCCTTCTAATCTACCATCCTCTAACCTTCCTGGCCTTTTTTACAGCACCTAAGTATAATCTTTCACCCCAAATCAAGACCAGAATCAACTCCATACTGCTTTTGCCTGCTATTTTCCTTTCCTGTCAGTATTTCAAATTCATTCCACATTCACTCATTATATCCTGCAACCACAGTCCCTCTGGTATCTTGTTTCCAGTCTGTAGCTTCGCACTCCCAATGCACAAGTCCTGACTATTCCACCCACCTTAATGTCATTCTTAACTTTCTTCTGTACTTAGGATTCTATGTGCCTGCCCTCCAGCCATTCTTTTCTCCCTGCATCATAACTGCATTTTTCCTTTTCCTCTCTGCAAAGCACATTATTCACAGGATTAACAGCACAAACCTGTTTTTTAATCTACAGTCAAATACTGAATCACTTTTGAAAGGCTGGCAGCTCTCAGCAGAAGACTCAGTGCATCCTTCACTTTCTCACAGCCTTCTCTGCAAAAATATACAGTTTAACTAAAATAAAGTTCTTCTTTTATATAGGACATTACGCCACAACATTTTAGCTTTAAGAACTTCTTCCTCTAAACAGAAGTCTGTAGACTCAGATGCCAAACAGGTATCATTTGCCTTTGAAAATTATTTGTTGCATGTAGGTAAGTTTTCAAGGAATAAATGTAAGGTAAAAAGATCTGTTCTGAGCACTCCACAACTAAAAAAAAAAAAAAAANCCTGTGAGTATATAAGCTCTGAAAAAAGTATCTTTTCCAGATACAAGGTGCAGAATCTCCTCTTTAAAGACAAATCACATAAATTATTCAGTTAACACTATCAGTGTCAATTTCTTTAACCAATGTGAGAGAATGTTTCATCTTGTTATTGTAATATGGTTCCATTATTTACAAACATGATTCTTTAACACTGGTAGGACACTACAGCAATCGAAGCAAATATGGTTATTAATTACATTGCTTTGCAAGAAGGATATTGGGTGAGTTTCTTAGCAGCTATCCTTGAAGACAAAATTACTTCACCAACATCAAATGGGTATTGAGCATCATTTCTAAAGGCTTTGTCCAAGTCACCTTTTGGACATGAATAAAGGGGGGGAAAAGCCCTAAAATGGAACCCTTGACAGCACTGAAATTACATACTTAAAACCCACTTGTACACCACCAAGCAAGATCCAAGTAAACCAAAAAAAAACCCTCAATGGTAAATGAATCACAGACTAAGATACTCACAGAAATTTGTGGAAAATTAAGTAAGGCAGCCCAGACAACACGGCACATTGATATTTCTCTACAAGCTTTGCTGATCCTGTAATTACAGGTATAGGCCACAATCAAAGTAACCTAAATTTACACAACAGCTGTAATTTATCTTTCCTTTAAAATAAAGGAAACTTGATTAAGCTAGATAATGGAGTATACATTTCAAATTTCTCATATTTCAATGTAAATATAAAAGCATCAACATCTGGTTAAAGGTCACTGGAGACTGGGAAAGGACACACTAGAAATAAAAGCATGTATTCTTGTATTGTCATCATATATTCATGTGCTGTCTTTTAGTTCCCAAGATTTACTGTTGATCACAGCAGGAATCCAAGTAAGACTCTTGCCTGACATCTTGTCCTACCTCGTATGGCCATTTTTGTCCAGTGCCACTAATGAACTAACCCTGCGCTCCTCCCTTAACCTGAAGACCTCGAGCATTCCTTGGGAGATGTGATCTTCAAGAAATAAAGAAAGCCTGAAGCAGCAGCTACATGAGATTTCAAAAGTCTAAGTATCTAAATTTTAACTGCATTTTAACTAGTACTCAATGACTTAGCCTGTAAAAATTAATAGACTAAGAAATGAGATTATTTACGATTTAATTTTTTAATTACGGCGATTTTTTGCAACGTGTTCTCCGTTTTTCCCCAATTCAGTTTTGTTCGCACATTTCTAATAAATTACTCGGCATCCTCATTTCCCTAATAGGTAAGAAAACCTAAGGCCTCTGGCAGCCTCTGGCTGACGCCATCGCTAATTCCACACCCCTTTTTTTGACAGGATTGACGGCGGACTGAGCCGCCGCTGCCTTCCCCACGAACTTACACAACGCCAGCCATGTGTGACCGGCCCCAGCAGTGCCCGCAGCCCCCGGGTCGGAGGCACCTCCCGCTGCCGCCGGGCAGCTCCAGCGAACCGCGCTGCGCCCGCTGCCCCTCCAGCCCTCCCTTCGCGGCCCCGCNGCGCTGCCCCGCCGCTCACCTTTCGGGAACAGCAGCTTCCCCTCCCCGTTCTCCTCGCGGCTCAGGGCGCCGCCGCCATCTCCCGCCGCCGCCACAGCGGGCAGCGCCCCGTGCTTCCTCCTCTCCTTGTCCCGCTTTTCCTTGGGTCTCTTGGGCTTGGCGCTGCCGCCGCTGCCGCCGCCTCCCGCCTCGGCCGCCAGCGCCAAGCGGTGCCGGTGGTGGCGGTGCTGGTGCTGCGGGTGGGACGAGGAGGGGGAGGCGGACGGCGGCAGCAGCACCGCGGGCGGCAGCAGCTTCCGGGACAGCGGGGAAGGGAACGCAAAGCCCCCCGCGCCCGCCGAGGGGCCCGAGGGCAGCGTGGCGAAGCCCCACGGCCCGGGGCCGCCGTAGCTGGGCAGGACCGCGGGCAGCGGCTGCTTGGCGCTCCCGCCACCGCCGCCCCCTTCACCGTTGACGCGCTTAGCGCCCTTCAGGCTCCGTTCCTCTGCTCCCTTCACCTTCTTGGCGGCCGGCTGGGATCCGCGGGAACCCTTCGAGTCCGGGGCCGTCCTGGCGCCGAGCAGCTCCTGCTCGGGGGGCGCCGCGCCACGACCGGGACTGGGCGGCTCCGCCATCTTGGGCTCCGGCGTCTATTTACTCTCGGCTCGCCCCAACCGATAGCGCCGGGGGCGGGGCAGTGCTACGGCCTCGCCCAATGGGCCGGGGCGGCGCCGGACGGACAGCGAGAGAGACCAATGGTAGGGCGGGGAGAGGGGGCGGGCCCTCAGGGGATTGGGGGCGGTGGCTCGGCTGAGTGCGCAGGGCGCGCAGGAGACGGGGGCGCTGTCGGGGCGGGCGCGGGCCCGTCATGAGGGGAGCGCAGCGGGGACCGGGGCGGGGAAGAGGAGACGCTCCTGAGAAAGGCGTTTGGGAATAAGGAAGGTTTGGACCCCGGCGCATCCTGGGGGTTTCGTTAACGCCTTAGATTTGGACTTCTCTGGGAGCGGCTGACGGGATCCTCGCGGGCTGTTCCTGGGAAGGGCGTTTGTTTGGGAATAAGGAGGGTCGGGAGGCGATGAACCTGTCCCTCGGGATGGGCCGGGGGATTTTTCGTTCGGCGCTCTCCGCGCATCCTTGCACGCTCTCCCGCATGCTTGGAGGGAGTCAGATAAAGCTTGGAAGCTCCCGAGGGCCTGAAGGGAGGGAGGAAGGCGGAGGCTGCCGAGGTCAGCGGCTGTGCGAGGTGCCGATGCCAGCCCGCCGGGACAGTCGGGTGACTGTCACCAGGGGATCATTGACCGCCGTGCCTCGGGGAAGGGATCTGAGCTCAGTGTCCCAAATAGGAGCCCCACACTCGTGCCTTTGGCCACTAAAGCTGCCCTAGCCGCGGTTCAGGAGCAGACTGAAATTCCCCCAAGTTCTGGTGCCAACAGGAAGCGTCGTGGAAAGGCACAAAAGTTTCATGGAGTGTTCGCATTGCCGGGCTCCTGCTCTGGTCACACCTCGCGTCTCCCGCTTGCCGCGGGGAGAACAGAGTCGCTGCCACGTTAAACCGAACCTGGCAGATGGCAGCCAGATGAAATTGCTCTGAGAAGTTCTGTACACAATGTATCAGCACGCAAACAAGGTTTTAAGTTTAGATTTTTTTTGCTCTACAAAGCATTTTCATTTGAGCTGCCACTGATGTGCCTCAGAATAAACTCCTAGCGCTTGGGCTATCTCCTCCTTCGTTTCTTTTGAAATTGTGAACCAGGCTGAATGCAGTTCAGTGTTCATCTCAACAGCAGCAAAGAATAGATTTCCTGTATCCTGACAACTCTGCCTTTTCCTCAGATGTTTCAAGTTCCACTACTGTAAGACTGTATCCTCAAACTGTANGGGCGGGGAGAGGGGGCGGGCCCTCAGGGGATTGGGGGCGGTGGCTCGGCTGAGTGCGCAGGGCGCGCAGGAGACGGGGGCGCTGTCGGGGCGGGCGCGGGCCCGTCATGAGGGGAGCGCAGCGGGGNGGCTGCCGAGGTCAGCGGCTGTGCGAGGTGCCGATGCCAGCCCGCCGGGACAGTCGGGTGACTGTCACCAGGGGATCATTGACCGCCGTGCCTCGGGGAAGGGATCTGAGCTCAGTGTCCCAAATAGGAGCCCCACACTCGTGCCTTTGGCCACTAAAGCTGCCCTAGCCGCGGTTCAGGAGCAGACTGAAATTCCCCCAAGTTCTGGTGCCAACAGGAAGCGTCGTGGAAAGGCACAAAAGTTTCATGGAGTGTTCGCATTGCCGGGCTCCTGCTCTGGTCACACCTCGCGTCTCCCGCTTGCCGCGGGGAGAACAGAGTCGCTGCCACGTTAAACCGAACCTGGCAGATGGCAGCCAGATGAAATTGCTCTGAGAAGTTCTGTACACAATGTATCAGCACGCAAACAAGGTTTTAAGTTTAGATTTTTTTTGCTCTACAAAGCATTTTCATTTGAGCTGCCACTGATGTGCCTCAGAATAAACTCCTAGCGCTTGGGCTATCTCCTCCTTCGTTTCTTTTGAAATTGTGAACCAGGCTGAATGCAGTTCAGTGTTCATCTCAACAGCAGCAAAGAATAGATTTCCTGTATCCTGACAACTCTGCCTTTTCCTCAGATGTTTCAAGTTCCACTACTGTAAGACTGTATCCTCAAACTGTATTTCTGGGCCCGATAGGGAAAATGGCATGTGTGTGGAAGGAAGAACATGTCACAGCATGTATTTCAGCAATAGTCAACTCACATCCAACCCCAGACTGAAATTGAGGTACAAATCTACCCATGTGTACATAGCTGGTAAACTAGAGTGGGCCTATGAGTATGAAGGTCATCTTCAGCTGCCCTCAGAAATGTTTTATTTGTATCAGTGGGTGAGAAAAACCTGTGCATTTTAATGGACATCTCATTTCCAGGTTAAGGAAAGGTGACCCATCCACCTTAGTCCAAAACAGTGATTTTGTCTCAATTGATGTTAGAGGTGCCACAATATGCACACGAGGCCATTGGTACCCCTGTATATCAGTCCCTAATGGAAACTGGATTGTGGTGAGTTGAGTGAGAATTTGAGGCACCTCATGGCACTGTCTCAACTTCACAGGCTTTTCAGCCAAGTTCATCTTACTTCTGTGCCAGTATTGATCCAAAATTAACAGTATATTAAGTTCACTCAAACTTCAGATAATTCACAATCATATTTTCACCTCTGACTTTTGAGGGCTTTGAGTAACAGAAGAGCAGCGTTTTGTTCTTTAACTAGAGTCAATCCTAGGCCTTGGTTTTGGTTCAAGGAACTTGACCACAACCTCTGAAGGAGTAGGTTGCTTTTCTCCATGCAGCAGACTTAGTAAGACTTATTAGGCTAATGAGGTTAGATAGCTGTATAAATAGCTGAATATCTTGATATGTGCACTTATATAAATGTTAATAACTAAGACAGTTCATATTTCTGATCTTTGTATTGGACATGCTTGGATGTCTTAAAAATGCATTGAATTATAATGCAACCCAGCAATATGAAAATAGATACAAAGATAAAACTGGTGAAAGAACTCAGAGCCCAACACTTGATTTAAAACTGACAAACTCATAAATGTGCAGCAAACTTTAACAGCTGACAATGTGCTACTAAACTCAGGTCAAGCTGAAGTTGTTTCCTGTGCTTTCTGAAGTAGCATATTGAGCTTGTAAGCATAAGCCCAGTTTTTATTAGTGAATTCTTTATAAAATTCAGCTGGAGCAAGATGACAGAGTACCTATTACATGTAATTGTTGCTTGTTGGAAAGCAGTGTGACTAATGTTTGGAGGTTTGCTGCTGCTATCTCATACCCATTTGTCAGCAGAGGAAATTGCAGGGTGCATGAAATTCAGAAGCCGGCTCTGTTTCAGCTCCCACAGTCGTGCTGCTGTATGGGCATTAGAGGGAGGGGTGTTGTCTCTGTCACTTCTTTTGTCACCAATCACACAGATATATTAAAGTGTTCCAGTATATCTATGGGGAGCACACATTCCAGAGCATTAACACTTAAGTTTCAGGGTGTTGTCCTTACTACCTATTTTTACTTTAATTAAACCTCTGGCTGCTGGTGCACATATCTCAGGCAGATGCTCCTGAATGAGACAGACAAGATGAGAAACACCAAAACTGCTTCAGAAAAAAGAGTGTCTTTAACAAAAAGGGGGTAAATACAAGCAGTATAGCTTGTGTAAAATACAGAACCAGAAATTTGTTCTGATGTTAATTGAAAAGAGTGAAATATAAATGAAATTATACAATCTTGAGAAACACTGTCAAAACACTGCCCAAACCCAACTACTACACAGAAATACAGTAGTGTCTCATGTCACAAGTCCAGTCCCCTACAGAGAGAGAGCAGTGTGAACTGGGGATCAGTCCTTGAGGTGTTGGCAGCACCCCACACACAGAGAACAGAGGGCTCTTCTCTTTCAGCAGAAGCCTTTAAACTGACTATGGAAATTATATCAATATACTTTTGTCTATAGTTTTATATGCACTTAGGGAAATCCATGAAGACTCTCTAGACCATGAAAACCGAAATGAGGCAAAACCATAACAGTAAAAATGTCAGACACAAAGCAGTCCAGTATCCAACATGCATTAAGAATAAGCTTCCCATGTTATTAGCCTGCTTATTGCAAGTGCGTTGCCATTTTAATTAGGATAATTATTAAATGCTGATATAAATGGTTATTAATCAAAGCATTTATTTAAACAAATTAGTGTATATGCTCACCTAAACTTAGAATAATTTCAGACATCCTCTAGAAAATAAAAATCTGGATGCAAATGTTCTACACAGGTTGAGTTACAGTGTTTTGGCTTTATACTCTTAACTGCCTACCAAAGCGATGCTTTGTAGCCTTACTCAGGTCTCCAAAGAGAAAAAGAGCTTTTAGAAATGTTATTTATTCTTTTTATAATTCCAGCAGTTTGCTCTCCATGTGCTTACTTCCTTGGTTTGGCATCTGCTCAGTTCTTAAGTCAAGCATGGAAATAATTGTGCCAAGCGTAAATTGAAAACATTTGATAACACTTAGACATCTTTATGCTGGTTTTTGTCTGCAAAATTAGCTAACTGTAATTTTTTATGTTACTCATTTTTTCTTCAAACTCATTGAAAGTCAGGTAATTCATCTTTGGAAATGGAGGTGAAAACTCACCTTATGTGCACAGAAATGTACTGATAAAGGACATCTCATCATGTAAAAGTGTGATTTATTTTAGAAGAGCTTCATTTTCCATAGTCAGGGTTTTCAAAACAACCAGTGACATATCCAAATACTTCTGCAATTACCACCCAAACAATTGAACTGAATGAGACACTGGGGACTGACTTGGCTCATAACTGGGAGCTGCTGACAGTATGACAAGTCTTGCTGCAGGGGGATAAGAAGTGCCCCCTCCTGCCCTTGTCCTTTGCAAGGGACAGTGTTCCCACACCTGAGCAATGGGAATGTGCAGCCCAGCATCTTTGATCAAGCCACTGACCAAGGCAGCAGTCATCCCAAAAAGCCTTTTTCCCCCTCAGAAGCAGCAGATGTCTCTGCTGACTGCTCAGGGGTGGTGGGTTAGACATTTGGCAGTATGGCAGGGCAGACAACTGGGGACACTCATGGTTTTTATTACACTGTTCATCTGCCAACATTTTACAGAATCCATAAAAACCACAAAAAGGAGTTTACACTTCAGGGAGGACCTACAGTGCTTGCTTCTTGTTTAATGTTTTTTCAAACAGCTACAGACTACTGCTATAAGAGCTCTTTAGTCTTTAGAACTGGTTTTCTCACTTGTGTTTAACATGTGAAGTGTAATAACAATCACAACAACAGAGCAAACGTGGAAAGTCTTGATACACACAATTTTAAATGATACCTGCTTGCAGTTGTAAAGGTAATTTGCTTAGCTCTTGTCTTCATAGCACCCAAAAATAAATTGACTATTTGAAAGATCTTCAGAATTTTTCAATACAAAAGATACATAATGACTAAAATCAGTATGAAAATGAGAGGATGCAAGCCAAGCAAAACTGTAGTTCCTTACATATGGAGGAGGTGGATCAAAGTCTTACCTATTTTCTTATTTCAGTAACAATTAAAGATTAACTTTCTTAAAATGAAGCTGCTGGCTTGTAACTCTGGATTTTTACAGATTAACAACCTCCTAACTGCAATTTGAGGTACCTGAATTCCCCGCTGTTCTGAGCAGATCTGTACAGATACTTAAACAAGTAGTCATTTTTTCATTTTCCTTAGAATCCACTACCATTAGATCCACCTTCACTCAAATCCCTCCAGAGTCTGTCCACTCCCATATTTTTTCACTATATCCTGGCTCCATTTTAAAAAATACAATCCAGAGCCTAAACCTTATATCCCAGCTTATCTACCACAGCTGCTACAGCAAGGCTGTGGCTGCTCCAGTCCTTGGGGAAAGGGACACCATGGCAGAAGGGCTCTTTCTGTGGGCTGTGCCTGGAAATCTCCATCTGTTCTGCTTCTTGATGCTCCAGCTGCAGGCCACTCCAAACATCATGGAGAGAAGGACCTGCAAATCTTTGCTTCAGCAGGCACTGGAATCAGTATCTATTTGCTATGATAGGGACTTAGACCAGCCACATTTCCAGTTGAGCTGTGTCTGCCTGGGCTGTAAATAGCCCCATATCCCATCCTGTCATTCTTCATATCAGCTTGGAAATTCTACAGAAGTCTTTCAACAGGAGATTCCAAGGGTTTCACAGGTGATTGTGGAACTAGTTTGGTTTTGACATAGTTTTGTTATATACATATATAATATTGGTTATTATATATATATATATTATAACCATTATATAACTGAATTATTAAGTTCCCATCCCATCCAAACCATTCCATGATTTCATTAAAGAAAAGGCACACTCTCCCAAACTAAACTTTCAAAGAATACTTACTCCTTAACAAGCAGTTCTATGAGGTATGCATACCTCTTACTGTTGCCAAAGAGTTCAAGTCAATGAACTGAAATTCATATGGATTTCCTGATGGCTTTTTTTTTTCCTATCCCTAAAGGCTTATAGAATGATAAACAGATCAAAGAATGGTCGTGGAATAGCTGGGTTGGAAAGGGCCTTAAAGATCATCTCATTCCTACCCCTCTGCCCCTCCCATGGGCAGGGACACTTTTCACTAAACCAGGTTGATCAGAGTCCAATCCAACCTGGCCTTGATTTGGTGTACATTTAGTTCTAGGACATTCAGGTCTTGTGTCTTAGGTACAGACACTTACTTGCAAAGTAGCAGTTTATATTTATAAGTGTACATATAAAAAGAAAACAAACAGCTAGTTACACGTAACAGCTAATCTTTCACTGCTCACCTCATTTTGTTGCTCACATAAACAACATCTTAATGGAAAAATCCACAATAAAGAGCTTTCTGTCTATTCACAGATTTCCCTCCACAGTAGAGGCAGCAGCTCTTTAGATCACTGGCCAGAGTGATTCTGGGAAACAGTTTAAGACAAACTGTTGAAAGTAAAAGTGCCATTTGCCATAATCTCCTCAGATTTTCTCTGATGTACCAATGTAACTGGAAGATAATTGCCACTGAAATTTCTACACCATGGCATTAGGAAAACATCTCATAGTACAAAGTCACCCAAAAATGTTTAAATATATGTACTAGACGGCAGTTAGGGGCTTTGGGATTCACTCAGGATAGATGGAATAACTTCAATGTAAATCTAACACATCACTATCAGCCTCAGATCACAGTCTTGAAATGGGAGATGAGCAGGCTCCTCCCAGCCTGTTCATGTGAAATCCCAATTGTACCTTGTTACTAGTACAGTCTTGCCCTGGCTTAGAGGCAGGAATGCTGAGCCTACGTGATGGAGAGCCCCACATCCAGCGAGTGTGCAGGACAGATTTGTCATCCAACCACAGACTCTGGCCCAGAGGCTGCTCCAAGTGAGCTCCCTCATGCTGGTTCCTTCTGATGCTCAGAGTTAATGGGAAGGGAGAGGAAGAAGCAGATGGAAAAATTCTTCACACATTCCTAATCACTGAAAGAAGAGACATTGAAAAGTCCTTGCTTGATATATCTACAAAACATAATTAAGATAAAAATTCTAATAAAAACTCCAGCCAGCCTTCTGAGTTGTGTAACTGAAGTGTGCAGAGAATTTACAAGCAGTGATTACCCTGGTGCCCTCTTTCTGGACCTTACTGTTACACATATTTTGGTCTCCAGCAAAGTGAGGATTTGTCTCATGGTTTAAAATACAAATTAAATAGGCACATGATGTGGGCTGTAAGAGCACCTACCCAATTTTTGAGTTATGGGGAGTCCCTAGAGCACATCACATGTTCCAGAAGTGGTGAGGAGAGGAGCCCTGAACAGCTGAGACACAAAGCATTTGGTTTAGTGACAAAGGCTGCTCCCTCCCAAAAGACCTCCCTGTGATCTGGGGACTGCGGACAGGCCCAAGAGCAGAGCTGTGTCTCTTGGAGCCAAACCCCTCCTTCAGACAGGGCTGAGCTCAGTCTTGTGGACTTTGATGGAAGATCTCTAAGAGAGTCCTTTTGGCCCATGTAGCCATTCCATCTGAGCACCCAGAGGAGGCTGGCAGGTGAGGCTATCAAAGCTCAGCAGTCTTTGATACTCCATGTTTGCAAAATGGGATCATCTTTGATCCAAGTCTGGCTCTTTTGACTTGACAGTCAAGCTCTCTGTGAGATTGTGGCACTACTTACCCAAAAGATCAATTTTTTTACCTGCCTGTGATCTTTTTATATTAAGGACTGAGATCCAAAGGAGGCTTGATGTATTTAATTTTTTTAATTGTAAGACTAGACACCCCCTTTCTTATGAATCAGGGAGTCTGAGACCACCTCTCCCTGTTGTGGGATAGCTGCCCAAATAAGGGTTCCCTTCTTCTAAACAAAACATGTGAAAGGCAGTAGTGGCAGAGAAGTAAATTCAGGACAACCTTGACCACCACCCAGTATCCAAAGTGTAAAGAACTAATTTATCTGTAGAAATATTTTGTAGGGTCTGAAAATTTACTTCCAAAAAGGGTAGATTTAAGGGGAAAAAATACTCTTAAGTGTTCTTTCCAGAATCAATGAACTGGTATGAATTTGCTGTCCGATGACACAGAAGGGGAAAGAGCTGCTCAGCTTTTCAGAGCTGTTAGGTGTCTTACTAGTCCTAATGTATAATAAAAGTAGATTTCCATTATAAAAAGAATTACTTGCATTGCTTCCTTCTTACCAGTGATTTACATGTCAACAGGCAGACAAAGATGTATTCATTGCATGGCAATGGTAGCACAAAGTGCCGTTGTTCAGGTATCACTTTGAGGTCTCAAAATCCCGGACAAGAGATTGCTTTCTGAATTAAACATTCTTCACATCTCCACCCCTCCCACCCACTCCAAGATGTTTCAAGGGTCAGTTTATCCTTATTAGGTTATTATCCTTATTTTTCTCCCACCCTGGAGAGTAATCTTTGTCTGGGCCTGATTAGGCAAAACACAAGAGGCTTGTACTCAATTGCAGATTTGAGTAGAGACTGAAACAACAATTTATTTAAAGAAGCGTCTTCCTCATGCTGCATTCCTGTTACCCAACCACACCTCTCTGCCCTTCTGAGGAGCTTACAAAAGTGGGAACCTGCTTAACAAGTTCACATCAGCCTTTTATTACCCACAAGCAAAGACAGCTTCCCCCTTGTACTTGCTACAATTCAGCTCTTCCCACCTCCTCTCCTCTGGCATTATGTGCTCCTTGTTCTTCCCAACCCTGCCAGATTCATTTTTACCACACATCAAGCAGAGACCATTCTTCGGATCACTTTATCCAGGCAACTTGCTTCACTTCTGAAATGCTCACACATTACTCCCCATGAATCTCATTACCTGAGTTATGAGTAAATTTTTAATTAACTTTTATGAAATCCAGTGTACAAGTGCTTTTTCAGAAAAGCCTGATGGTAAGGGCCAATCACATCAATGGGAAAGGCAACCCTAGATTCCCTACTGGAGTTGACAGGAGGGCTATTTTAGCTTTTGATTGTCTCTAATGAAATAGATCAGAAGTTACATTACCATTTTTTAACAAAACTGCCAGCCTTTCACTGTGGGTTCAGTTGTGTCCAGACACCATAGCAACATGTGGAATTAGAAGGTAGCAGGCCCAACCTTCCTTCACTTACAGAAAAATAGTGTTCAGTGCAGACAAGACTGAAAACCCTAAGATAAGAAGTGCACTGGGGGCAGGGCTGATAAAATGTGTAATTGACATTACAAAATTAAATATTCACCATAAAGCATATACATTTTGGAGATGCAACAAACAAAAGAACATCTACAGCCAGTGGACACCAGAGCTGGCAGGTTTCCTCACCAGGTTTGTGTCTTCTTCCTGCCAGCTTCTCTAGGCTCACTTGAACAATGAATATACCATTTAACGTGAAAACAGCAAGAAAGCAAATAAAAATTGGAACAAATGTAGCAAAAGACTTTAAAACACTCAGGTTGTGAACCTGATGGGGTTTCTTGGTCCATTTAACATTAGGCCAGAGATGTAGCAGGTGAAATATATACTGGGATGGAACCACACACCAGGTGTCTTCTGGTGAAGAGTGGAGTCAAGTATGTGGAAAAGCTCAGCAGTCTTTGACACTCCATGTTTGAAAAATGGGATCATCTTTGATCCAAGTCTGGCTCGTCTTTTGACTTGACAGTCAAGTTCTCTGTGAGATTGTGGCATTACCTACCCAAAAGATCAATAATTTTACCTGCCTGTGATCTTTTATATTAAGGACTGTAACTCTGTGGATCAAAGTAGGAATTAGAGATGTGAAAGACAACTTCCACCTCACTAGCTGAAATCTGTGGAGCTCAGTCACAGTGCCTGAGGCAGAGCTAACCCCTGTCCTTACAAGAGCCCCAGAACTGCAAGCATGAACACACAACACCCATGGGATGAATACCTGCATTGAGCTCACCACAGCTGTTTACATGCACAGGGCATGTGACTTTGCAGGATTTAAGCCAAAATGCAAAACTGATTTTTTACCTTGGCTTCACCACAGTAAGTTCTTCATGCAGACACAATACAGTTTCAGAGGCAAGAGTCAAGTTTTTAAAGAAATCAACTGTTACAGCAACTGTGACTGAATAGATCAAAACAGCAAACAACATTTTATTTACTCACTGCTTTAAGACTGCAAATACTAGGCTTTTGCCATGTGGTCTTAGAATCAATGAAGTGAAACATTTGGTACGAATCTTGAGGGTACGATGGCACTGCAGCCAAGAAAACAGTTATTTACTTTTTCTGTTCGACCCAACACTTAACAAACCTGTGTATTTATTAAGTACATGCATTGAAACGGTTAGGAAAAGTCAGAGAGCCTGGCTATTACTGGATGGTACTAAGCCTGTTTCCAACCACTTCACAGCCTTGCTGTTTTAACAGCTTTAGGTACTCGGAGGGCTCCAGAGCAGTCACTGCCTTGTGGTGGCTGCCCCCAGCTAGGCTCAGTCCTAGGTTCATGCGTTCCATGCCTTTAGCCTTGCTCTTCAGCCCACACAGCATAACCTCCCTTAGAAGCTGTTTCAGCTTCTCAAGAGCGGAAGAGCATTTTGAGATTGTGAGAAAGGCCCTTCTTTGGCAATGCGCTCTAGGAATTGCGACTTGTTTGTTTATACTGCAGAGATGTTACTCCTCCCACAGGCCTTGAGAAAATTCTCTAAGCCTTAGTTGTGTGCAATTCTATCTGGTTGTTCAGTTCCATTGTCTAAAGTCCTTAACTCCTTATTCCTCCTCAAAATCCCCTTGTTTGAAGGTGATATTCATTGCTAGTCTTTCCCCAGTCCAACCCTCTCTTGCTGGGTTCCCTTTCTCTGTCTGCAGCATGTCAGGGTTATGCTGCGAGTAAGAGCTTTGTATTTGGGCTCCTCCCAACAGTCTGACCTGCAGCTAAAAGCAGCTGCTCCAGCAGCACAGGGTTATCACTGCCCAGTCACTGTCTCGCACGTGATCTCACTCATTCTTTTAGAGATATCTCCAAAGAAACCCAATCCAAGATTCCAATATACAAAAAAACAGAGATAGTTCTTTGAGATTTTAATTGTTCTGCCCAGTTCCCAAGTTAGAAACTTCTTTAAGGAAAATTACGTGTAAACACAGCAGGTTTTCCTGGCAGATAAGAAATAGAAATGGTAGTGTAATGCTCTAGGTACTACCAAAATAGAATGTTACCTGTCAAATCAATGCACAACCTCAAATATGCTGAGTAAAAGAGATAAGCAATGGTATTAGTAGAGGTCAGCTTTCTTCTAAGTCTTAAGAATTCACATTTCTAAAACACAGAGAACTAATTCTTTTGATGTGATGATTCACTGCATGATTTAATTCAATATTAATACCTTTAGAAAAAATTAATAAATGGTATATTAGAAAAATACTGAAGAACAAACAAGCCAATGCAGCGGTTATTAATAAAATAGCTGGGTTGAGTAGCATTGCTGCTTCTTTGCTACAGTGATCAAGCCAAAGACTGAAAAGCTGCATTTCAGAGATGAACACTGAAGACTGCTTTCAGAAAAAGGAACGTGTAAGACTGGAACTAAACAGGATTGATTTCAATATATGTACAAAATGGCTTCAGTGATAATCTGCAAGCCAATGTAATGCTTGAAACTCTTTTAGATGCCATTTCAAAGAAACCACAAGGAAAGATCTAGGGGTTTTTTGATGAAGCTGTGAAGACGATATTTCCAAGTTATGACGTGAAACTCCCAAGCACAAAGCATCCAGACTGCAGTTATCTCTGCACCACCCCCAAGAGCAGATACAGAACGTAATGACATGGGGCAGGTTTCACCTTGCTCTTAAAAACTGCAGCTTATCTGAAATACAATAGGTGAAAATATAAAACCCAAAGCAGGGAACAGCAAGTTGTGAATCAGCTCTGTCAAAAGAAACAGAAATCCAACTGGGCAATTGCAGTTTATCACTACAACAAAGAAAGGCTGCAACCTTTCTTTTAGTTTTTTTTCTGTGACAAACTCAGCCTGGAATATGATCCAAATCTGTGCAAAACAAAGAGGGGAAAAAAAAAAGACGATCCTGGATGTACTGTAATTAAATATAACAAGCTGGCCTGTACGTAGTGCACAGATTTGCTGTTGAGTGAAATTCATCTGTGAAAACCAGAAAATCTACTACCTGCACAGATCTGTGTTTTATCGGTGGACAAATATGAAAGACATCCTTGAAACATCCAAAACATATTTGGAAATTTTCTTAACTTTTTTCTCCCAAATGTTCCAATGATTTGGACTGCCCAGGGTGCTGACAGCCCACCTTGCCTTACAAATCCACAGGAGCTCTGCAAGAGTGAAAGTCTGAGCTAATCATCTGCAACATGAGGGAAGGAAGACAAAGTTCAGGCCAGCCTTATGCTGCCAACTGCAGAACATTCCAGCTGTCTGAACTGTTTAAATGTCAGGAATATAGTTGATATAGGTTATCCCAGATGGAATATATCATTGAATTATTTATTTTTAAATGAATAACTGCAAAACTACATCCATGGGAAGTATTTATAGCGCACACAGTTCTTTGAAAGCGCTCCCCAGCTTGACAGTCTGTCACATGTACAAAGCACATGGTGATTAAATCCAGAGTCAGAGACAGTAATTGCAAGTTACAACAGAGCTGCTGTCAGGGCATTAGCTCTCTTTTAGCGGAGACATTAAAGGTTCAAGTAGTAGATCAGACAATGTTTCCAGCTAAAGTTCAGATTAATATGGTTTCACTACCTAAAATGAACATTTTCTTCTAAACTATCTTCTTTGCTTCTCTGGCATTCTTGCTAGCCAGAACTTTTAAAGTAGTTACTAAAAATAAGGTTCTGAGTGTCAGTGTTCTGTTCAAGTATGAGATTTGTAAGCTAAGCCAGACTGCCATCCTTCACTGTTACACTTGGCTTTTGGACACAGTTTTCTTTCCTAAGAGTAAAAACACCCAGAGTCAGATTTTTTACTTTCTTTAATTTAAAGATTGTATTACAGAAAAGTTTAAGTAAGGAATCCTTATAAGGATTAACTCTTGACATAATATATTGCCAAGATACAGTGTAGCTGCAAGGGCTCCAGGTGAACCTTCATATAAGTTGCTTTCTTACATACACAGTCGCTGAACAACATAAATTGTATTCCCCATCTGTAAGAGAAGACAGTGGTATTGAACAGTCCTTTTACCAGTGTGTTCTGGTTTTCCCAGATTAGAAACATGCCATATTAAAACCGTAAAATCCTACTATACAGAAAGGTGATAGAGATGAACTTCCTAAAGATTGCAATTGATGAAACATTAAAATGAAAACTAAGGAGTGTTGATTATGTAAAATGGTTTCTCTTTTACTGGTAGGTCAAATACACTAAGAAACATACAAATATTTTTGATAATCTAATTCCAGATGAACTCAAAACACTGAAGAAACATACACAGGCTAAGAGAATTCAATACTGTTCCAAGGCACTTACTGAATCTCCATGACTAGATGAAAACCAGAACAAATCAGGTCTGACAATTAAACAGTATATAATATAAAAATAACCTTTTGCTTACAATTTACAAAATGCATTACAATCTTTATCTCTGCTAACCTGCAATTCTGGCTGTGTGTGT
Organism: Dicaeum eximium; assembly: GCA_013396995.1. NCBI lineage: Eukaryota > Metazoa > Chordata > Aves > Passeriformes > Dicaeidae > Dicaeum > Dicaeum eximium. Next base: position 1,085,870 of record VWZP01010151.1, read on the forward strand.
CCAGCAATTTTTGTAAAAAACCCCAGAAACTATTTTCTAAAACTTCAGGGCAAATAACTTACAAATAAGGTACACAAAAATTTAGATCATGCAGAGATTTCTTACATCTTCTGTTAATATTTTATGATTGCAACTTTATCAAATTATATACTTACTTGCCCTGTACATATACAAAATAATGCATACATGGTAATCAAATGTTAGCAAAAAGTAGTCCATAAACACAATCTGTCAAAAGTATTACTATATTAACATATGTCTACAAGCAGCGTGTAACAGGGTTAAAAGACATTAAGGCAATAATACTTGAAGTTACAAAATAAATCATATGTAATACTTTCTCCTAAGTGTAGTAAGGCAGGTAGATGGCCCCAGCAAAAGGCTGTAATACTGGAATCCACTGTTGTGAACCATGTGTCAGGTTTTGCGTGGGCTGCACTGCAAGAATGTACCATGGATAGTTAGATCTACACTGCTCTGTGTTAGTCCCCCCCAGGAAAGTGGAACATTATTTCTCTAGTTCTCAGTGGCACTTGAGTTTTCCAGTATAATTTATCAATAGTGTGTCTGTCCATTGGTTCTTGGATCATGTCCATTCTGAGGGTGGCTCTCTTGGTCCTCTGGGCTTTGCACAGCGGTTACCAAAACCTGAGGAAAGAAATGTATTTAATACTTCTGTCTGCTGGGACAACACAGGCTCACAAAGGCTGGCAGCAGTCAGAAGATCACTAAGACTTGGCTTCAGCCCTTACAGAATAGATTTACTCTCAGGGCTAGAAAACAACTTTGTAATACAAGGAATTCTGAAGGCACTCTGGCCATAGGAAATACAAATATGAATAATTTGTATACCTTTACAGTTCAGTACTTAAACCTCACTGGAAAGTACTTTTCATTATATACAGTATTACAGCCTTTGTTATATTTTTTTTCTCCTCCTCTGCATACCTAAGCAGTTATCAGGTATTATTCCTGGAAGTTTTCAAAAATTTACAAAACTTTACAAAAATTATAACCCATTGGACAAATTCAATATTTTATAGACTTCAGGTTTTTTTCTAAGAGAAGAATTATTTAATCATTTATTCTGGAGAAAACTCCTTCAGCACTGCTGAAGAGACTAGGCAGGCTTATTTGTCTGGGTTCTGCATCTCAGTGAGTTGGAGGGTGGCAGTAGCAGCAGCTATCCAAACCAGTACAGATAGTGAATCCCCTGTTTAAGTCATCTAATGATTATATTTTGAAAGAATTGTAATTACCAATATCTGTTTCTTCTGCAGAAAATTCTGAAATCTGACCTCTTGTATCAGTGGAACCAGAAAAAGGAATCTGAGGTAAAATGTCAGTTGGTGTTTTGTTGCTTCGTTCAGGACGATCTGGAAAACACACAGACCCCTCACTGTAACATTCATTTAGTCACCACTGTGGCAATGCCACTTGTCATTACAGTCCAGAAAACAACTGGCAGCAAATATTATTTACAAAAAAAAAAGCAAAAAAAAAAAGCTTTGAAAGCCAATTTCTCATTTCCTAAAAGCGAAACTTGAAAATTGTTTATGAAGTAGATGCTCAGTGACAGCAACATATTCCTGCTTTCCAAACCTGGATTATTATTTTGTATTAGTTTGTATGGATATCTATTAGTATGTATGGATATTAGTTTGTATGGATGTAACCTGAAATCCCACATAGCATCTATTTATAGCAAAACCTCACAGTGCCATTAAAGGCATCTGTTCATGTTCTTTCTAAACTAAAGGTGCTTAAACATCCTAGGTAACAATATATTTAGTATATTATATTTGACAATATCCTTAGATATTGTCAGAGCAAACACCAAGTTAGGCAAATTTTTGTTCAGTAGGAAAAACATATTTTGGAAAAAAAATTAGAAAAGCTTCCACCACTTACCAGGTAGTATAGGTGAAGTTCTTTTCAAACCCTGTTAATGAGAGATATATAAAATAATTACACAAACTACTTCCAAAATATTACAAGAAAACAACACCAACACCATATAACATTCATGGAAATACTTATTTGCCTCTACAGTTTTGATCTGACTGAACATTGACAAAAAATGCTACCATAGTTAGTATGAGAATTGACTATTAGAACCTTAGCCTTTAATAAAAATTTGAAAACATAACACTGCAACTTATTTGCAAATTTATGTAGGTTAGTTCTCACACTACATGTACAGTCCCTGAAAATTCACATCTATCTTTTTGTCATATTTTTAAGTGAGATTTTGGGGGTACATGAAAAAAAGTGACAAACGTAGAAAGGACTTATATGCTTTTAAAGTTCTGCCAACTGTTCATGCAAGATGACTGTCATCTGAGATGACTCAGATGACTGAGGATGAGTAAAAAGTGAAATGTGATGGGCAAAAATAGTTTATTTTAAATAAATATGGACATAAGGAAAAACCATTTTCAGGCAGTGAAACAGGTTGCCCATAAGAAGTGTCCACCTCTGGAGGTTTTCAAGACCCAGCAGGAAAAAGCTCTGGTTAGCCTGGGCTGCAGAAGTTTAGATGAGAGACTGCTGTTCTCTTCCAGTTTTGAACTGGCCTCAGATCCATTAAAGGCAGACAGCAAGCTCCCTAAAAGCAGCATATTTACACTCTTAAGGCCATAGTCTAACATATATTTAGGATTACTCCTTTCAAAAGTATTGCTGACCTTAGAAAAACAGATCATTTTCTTGGAAAGAAAACATGCTCTTCACATCAATTCAGCAGCTCAGGCAGAGGAAAACCTGGCCAGTTGTAGATGAGCAACAGCTGCAATTCTCACAGTATGTATTTTACTTTTTGTAGCAGCTCCCAACCAAACCAGAAGTGACTGATGAGTAGAGACTTGTCTGCAGCACTTACTGTGGAGGCTGTTTGCTCAGGCAAGTGCTGATCGCGCAGCAGGCTCCACTCCGACTGCACACTCACAACCGGCTTCGGCAAGGGTGTGCCTAGGAAGAATTAAATCAACTCAACATACTTCAGTTCTCCTCATGATGAGGCATTAGTACACAGCATTAGAAATGTGCTCTAAACATTTTTTTTTTAAAGATTAAATGCCTGTAAAAATGTGAAAATCTCTTTACATGAAAAGTGCTCCAGAAAAGGCAAAGCGCCACAATATAACTCAAAGCACAAGAGTACAGTGCTTGCATTGTGGATGTTCATTTTGTTCCCTTGGGGGCTCCTAATCAACAGGGGAATTGGCTTCATTTTCAAGGACAATTTAGAACTTCTGTTACATCAGCTGGGCAGTGTTTTGCAGATCTCCTTAATAAACATACAAGTCAGGACAGCCACACCTGTTTACTGCCATTGTGCAAAAAAATGAAATGTAAGCAGTTTTAGTGATTCCAGTCCTGGAGGTTTTTTTGTTTGGTTGGTTTTGTTTGTTTAGGGGTTTTTTTGTTTGTTTGTTTGTTTGTTTTGGTTTTTTTAAAAGAAAACCGTTTTGTTTCTTGTGCGGTCACAGAAGACCAAGAGGTCCATAATATCCAAAGAAAAGGATCACTTTGACTCTGAACTACCTATGCTTATGATGCTCAAATAACACATTCACAAAACTTCAGCGTTTTCATGCTGAAAATATTTAGATTAACTCCTTGAGCCAAAATTTTTGGTGTTTCAAAATGACAGTAAACAAAAGTCTCAGTAAATTACTACATCATTTTAGGTTTTCTGGAAGGTACCAAGCATCAACCTAACTTATCATTTCATTTCAATTCATCTGTTTCATAGTCTGCCATTGCTAGCTTGATGAATGAACCATGGCAATAGGAGCACATCATCTGTAAGTGTCAGCTTTCTCTTGCAGTTACCCTTTTGACACAGTCAAAGAGTGAACTACATTAAACTTCACAAATGGGCTTGTTCACTGCGTGCAGTGCAGAACTGTCATCATCTTTCCTTTGCCCAAGAAAGGGGAATCAGATAAACACTGTTCATGTGCATACCCATTCCCTACCTGGGAGCAGTAGGAAACTAAAATAGCTGGGAAATTCCCTAACCATACTGCATTTCCCCACTGTATCATCTCATTTCCATACCCTTCAGATTCAGAAAACCAGCTCTACTAATATTGCAGTCTCCAATCACTTAAATATCATATAACACCTTATATAGTAAGAAAATGAAAAACAATTCCTCTGTGTTCAAGGGTGTGCAAAAGTTAAACATTAAAATAAGCCATTGCACATGCTAGATTTCATTCCACTTTACAATTTGCTCCAACAGACTAATCAAAAATCAGGGGTACTCAAATACAGTACTGACATGCTCTTCACATTTTATCTCCAATTATCACCAAACATCAAAAACTCACTCTGTTCACTTGCTAATACAAATGATTCTGGTGTTCTTTCTGGGAGTGGGGGAGAGGAATCTTCACTACCATCAGCATCTAAATCAAATACGACATTTAGAAAAGTTAAAAACCACAGATTTTTCTCCTAGACTTTTAGAAGTTAATCTTTGCATATAAGAAATAATCCTAAACTTGGTATAATATCTAAAGCAAAAGAAAAATTTGCTCTAAGTATTAGAAAACATTTTGGTTTACCACACTAACACTGTGGAGCAACTTCATCTAACAACATCAACTTCACATTAAGGGCATAGGATCAGTCTGTGTGTTATGCAAGAAAACAAAAACATTTTCTGTCTAAATAATTTAGAGGGCAAAAACCCTCAGTAACTCAAATGAATACTTCTTGTTCATTGTTTCAGGTCTCAGTTTTGCTTACCAAGTCCATGTAGAGGCCCACTGGCTCCCACACCACTGATACGGTTAAACAGCCCAGTGCAAGGTTGACTAGGCCAAAGGGCAAACAGGAGCCAGAGGAGATGGCTACTGTTAGTGCCAGTCCCACATCCTGACCACAGTCTGTTCCCTCTCACCTCCCAGGAGTGTACTAGCACAAGCTATTCTGGCAGCAAAAGCCCCTCTCTGACCTGCTAATAGATTTGGAATAGTAATTAAAGGTTTAAAACAATTTAAAGTAGCTGCTGCCATAAACAAAAAAATCTCATCTGACAACTCTACTCTGCACAGGATTAAAGAAAAAAAAAAGACATATTTCAACTAATAAAACCATGAAGCTTGAGCTGCCAGCATGCCCAGCTGCTGCAGGGACAGAATGCCATCAAGTTCTGCAAGCCATCGTCTTCCAAGTGACTTCTGAGACCTGCTCCATCTCAAGTTTGTGATACAGCACAAGAAAACCTTCATTAAGAGAAAGGGCCTCTATAAAACCATTAAATAAAGTCACCATGGATAAGCACTAACTGAAAGTGAGTTTTTAGCGTTTTGTTTTGGTGTTGTTGCTGTTTTATTGTTCTCTTTGTTTTTTTCCTTTAACCTCAGGGTACAACTACTTTTCCCTTCATTTGAATGAAAAAGAGGATTTAACTGTGTGGTAAGATCATGCACACCAGCAGTTATGGTTAGGCAATTAGGGTGCTGGTAAGTTCACAGACAAGTTTCACTGGTGATTGCAGCCACATTCGCAGCTTCAGACAGAAGAGTCCTGAGCCAGTATGAAAATGAGAAAGCCACTGTAAACAAGGTTTGGTCACTGATGCAAAGCAATCTAACCCTATATTCTTGAGTCCCAGAGGGATTACAAGACCTGCAACCAGAATGTAAAATAGGAAGTGTTCACTATCAAACAAATGGGGAAGAGATACACCCTTATTAACAAGAGATAAATGATAAAAAAATTAATGCTAGAATTTTAATAAATTCCTGTGAAATCATCAACATACCAGCAGCACAAGGGCTGTACTGTTATTTCCATACAGTTGTTTCTCATACATAGTTACATGAAACAAATTCTAGAGTGACATTTCTCCAATTCTTTATCATATTTATGACATATCACTTATTTTATTTGCATGTTCTTATAGCATCTACATAATGAGATGCACAGAGAGGTGATAATTTCCAAACAGTGATAAACAATGATTGCTCTGGGAAAGAAGAAAAAAATTCTGGCTAAAAGGAAAAATACAATAGCCTGTAAATCTATAAAACAAATCCAACGAGAACTGTTTGCAAAGTTGAAATAACTATGACAAAAGGACTTTGTGAGCTCTGCAGAGCATCTTTTAAGTCACAGTGTTAAAAATATACAAGTATGTGCAAGTATTGTCCTGTGTTTACACAATCTAAACCAAAATCTATAGGTCTATAGATACAGTTCACAATACCTATAGATCTATATAAAGATCTACAGAAAGAGATTGTTTTTATGGCTGCAAAACAGTTCACATCTCTGGATACATGACTTTTGGTGAACATTCAGTTCACAAAGCCAGTATTTTCAATTCAGCTGGTTCTGCATCTTGCATCATACACTGAGCCCCATTTCACTTCAGAAAGTCCTGAAGTCTGCACAGACTCCTGAGGTGAGGCCATCACTGTAAGCAGCTCCAAGCACAGGAGTCTGAGCTGGATCCAGAAGTTCATGTTCTTCCTTCAGCTCCACAGCCTTACTTCTTGTTTTGTTGGGCTTTGCACAAGCAGTTGCCAAGGCCTAATCTGCTCTTCCCAGCTCTGTCCTCCATCTGCTCTAAGTGTGCCAGCCTGACTGAAATCCACACCTGCGTGTTTGGGACCCTCTTGCCTTCAATAAATGATGTTCTAACTTGCAGACTTTTGCAAAAAACCCTCAAAAAAGTAGTAAAAGATAAAAAGCCACTAAGTAATTTTCAAAGCGCTCATAAAGCATAACTAGGATTTTTAGATGAACAGCTGTATTAGCTTGTCACCCCCAGCCATGTACAGAAAAAGAGGAAAGCACAGCTAAATATTTACACCGCCATTAAAATGCAGGAGCCAAATCATGAGCAACTTCCAAGACCAACGCAGTGAATGAGGTTACATCTACATTTTTAGGAACAGCACATCAACCAATAAGCATGAAATTGTTACGTATTTGCACAAGCCTGTTGAAAATACTTTGACTAGTCAACCCCCAATTATTATAGACACTTTCGTGAAACTGGGCATAGAGAAAAAATATGCACCAAATCATAACACAGAAACCCACAATTACATACAAACCTACAGGAAGGCATTATAAATAAAGCATTAAACAAATGCTTACGGTACAGCTTTTGAAGCAGCTAATCATGGTCTGTAGTACTTTATACCAAAAATAGCTCACATGCAAACTGAAAGCTGTCAGGAAAAGAGTTGTGCCCTCTCTGAAGCTGCCATACTGCACTGATTAAATTTACACTTAGAAAATTGCATTGCAAAGAAATTTATGTTGTCCAACTCTACAGATGGAGCTAGATAAAGAGCAGCACTTCTGAACCTCAGTGAAACCTACCTTTGCCATCTTCAGAACATGTTACAGCTGTTAAGTCTTGCCTAGCAATAGACATTGGCAACACTTTTCTGGCAGAAATGTTTTCAGTATTAGTGGCAGCAGAGACTGTGGCACTTGCGGTTGACACATTGGACGCGCTTTTGCTCATGGCTCTGTCAAAGTCCACCTCATCCGTGTCAGAATCATCTGCATGGAGAGGATTAGTAAAACAGAGGGGTGCTCGAACAGAAAGAGGAGTATGATCAACAGTGTCACTGGAAGGATGTTCAGCTGGGGTGTTTGATACTAGAGACAGAGTCTGAACACCGTGACACAAGGTGTCTGAAGACAACTCCTCAGACACGGAGGTACGCAGTGCATTTTCAGGCCCATGTAGCGACCACGTGGCGTGTCCTTTTTCTGTCAGAGGCAGACGATCTGGTCTGGGTGGGGTATCAGACACCTGCTGACTCTGCAGACTTTCTGGTGAAGATATTAAGGCTGTGTTAGACTGTGGCACGCTGTATTCCATACATGAGTTTTGAGAAGCATCTACAAATCCTGAATCCCCTGAAATCTGTTCCTGTGGCTTAAAGCTCTTATCAATTACACAGGATGACACAGGCTTAATTTTAATTGCATGTCCCCTGTTCAACAGGGAGTTCCCATCAAAGCTTCGTGGTCCCTCCTGAAGAGGTACCTTCTTGATCTCAAAACTTAAGTTGCGCTCCAGCCTCTTCTCTGTGTGTTCGCTGGGTTCGTTCTTCCCTGAATGTTCTGTGGACTTATTATAATTCTCGTTGAGGTCTGTTGAATGCTCTGATGAAACCATGTGCAAAACTGGCTTTGGATGGTATCTGTCATTGTCCTGCCACACCGTAGTGACTGTTGGATAAGCTGATGGGGGAGATGGTGTTAGGATTGGTGGGACTGGCTGAGGCTCTGGAGGCTGCAAGATTTCTTCTTTAGCATCTCCTTCTACAAGGCAACTGCAAAACAACCAAGACAATTGTCTAAATTCTCTGGGTTTTGACAAGATTTTAGATATCTATCAATCTCCCACTGCAGGAGATAATGTTATAATACCAATATCAAACTCCACACAGAGCTTCCATTGCACACAGAAAACAGTTATAGAATATGACTACTGGGGTAGGCAAGAATTAAGTCAACACACTCAAAATGTCTTCCAGAATATCACAAAGACATTCATTCAGGCCACAACTAATCCTCACTAATAGTTCAAAGATTGCTCACATCCTTTCCCAGAAGCATTTTGCAAAGACATTGCAAGACAGGCCCTCTTGTGGCAGCATTTCACTACTTTTTTCCTTAAGTGGCTCAGAGAAGCTTGACATATGGAATTCAAATTTCAATAAAGCCAAGAAAGATTTCTTAAAAAAAAATCCTTACAGCCCACCTAACATTGAATATCTTCCTTCAATTTTACTTTTCTGTACATACTCAAGAGAATTTTATTTTTGTTTGTGTATTTGATAGTCTCTGCTTAGTTGCAAACCAAATTTAGCCAATATGAAGTAAATACAACATTAAAAATATTCCCAGTAGAATTTCTGATCCAAATTACAGTGCATATTAGCGAGACTACAGCACTTATAACTGCAGTTCATGTCAAGCTAATTAAAAGGAGAAGTTCTTCAAGTATATGGTCAGATTAGATGCAGAGTTGTTGACTACAAACATTAAGCAGAACTCATGAAGGCATTTTTATAATTTCCATTCCATTAAAAATCCAGGAGGACCTGGACAAGCTTGACAAGTGGGCCCATAGAACATCATCAGGTTTAACAAAGCCAAGTGCAAGGTGCTGCACCTGGGCTGGGGCAGCCCCTGACATCCATAGAGACTGGGCTTGAACAGACTGAGAGCAGCCCTGGGGAGAAGGACTTGGGGCTGCTGGTGGAGGAGAGGCTGGACATGACCCAGCAGTGTGCACAAACCAACTCACAGTCCAAACTCCAACCATGTCCTGGGCTGCATCCAAAGCAGCCTGGCCAGCACATGGAAGGAGGGAATTCCACTCTGCCCCTATACTCTGCTCTCATGAAACTTCCAGCATAAGGACCACACAATTGCACAAGAATTCTGTCTACAAGAGAAAGGCATTGGACAGGCTCTCATTATTTGTCTGCGTGCCACATAATGAGCAAAACCAAAGTACTACTTTAGCTCCTCTACTTCCAAACCATGCCTAAGAAGGACTCAGCAAGTGCAAATTCTTGAGACTATCATTAGATATAGGAAAAAACCCCAAAATAAAAAAAGCCCAAGGACTGTCCCACAATTGAGTCTTGTAGAGAACTAAAAGCATATCTGACTTGGGACAGGCTACAGCATGTGTTTCATCCTTGTGACTGTTAGCACCAAGCTATAGCAGAAGGGGTTGCAGAACTATAATCTTTATACAAGGGATTCCGTACTAAAGAGAACCATTTGGATTCTCAGTTTGTGAAAATCCTAGCCCCCTGAAGTATTGCAAGCTTCCCAGCTTCAAATTATCTTCTACAAGTTCCTGTATCTTTGGATCTGGAAAACCCCCAGGTCTCCTTGCAGTTCTGGGTGATCTCTTCCATTCTATGTCTGACTCCTGTCACAAAGAGATGGGCCTCAAATTCCTTCTCTTGCTCTCCTCCCTGCACTTGTATATTGCTATTTTTCTTTACACTAAAACAGGAGAAATACAAAGCATATCAAAGCAATTTAACAGAAGTAATTTGGAAACTCTCCCCTCTAGCTGTTGTTGAAAAAATGAATAAGCTTGAGAATAAGTTGTTTGCCTGAATTAGTAAAGATAAGAGAGGAAACGGCGGGGACATAAGTCTTGCTCCAATTTAATACACACTAAGGACAAGAGAATTCCCTCCTCTTGGATTTCTCTCCTCTGTTCCAAATGGGGAGGGGAACACGGGGAGGGAGACAGTGAGTGCACTTGCACAAATGTTTACATGCCCCCTTTTACCAGCAGTGATGCTCATCAGTAATCTCCACTAAATCCTCCTACTGAAAATCATGGTTTTCTCTTATTGACCTGATTTTCCTGACCCAGAGTTATTTGCAATCAGCAAAACTAATTTTTTATCTGGTACAAACCTAACATTAAGCACTACAATTAGCTAAAGGAGCAAATTAGCATTTAACTAGATATAGCAAGGTTATAGGTTCACAATACCAGTCAAAATTTATTAAGTTCTTCACAAATTACTGTTCAATAAAATCACTCTACCCTTTGATCCACTGGTAAACAGAACCCCATGTGTATTCAAACAGTTCCCTTAAATGTATCCATAGAACAGATGATACAGGAAATGCTGCATAACTCAGCAGCCCAAAAGTTGATTAAACAACTTCCTCCTACACATCTCAACAAAACTAGTACCATGTTCCCCATTACATTTGAAGTTAAATGTCACTTCTTCATTCTTAAATGAGAGCTTACAGTGAAGAAATGAGTAATTATTTGCCAAAATCATTCTTTGCCTTATTAATATTGAAGGGTGCGTGTCCTCAGCAATTGAGATGTTCCAATAGCACTCTAATGTATTTTTTTCTCTTTAAAGTAGGAAATAAATCCCAATAGGTAACATTTTTTCCATTTTAGTGACATTTTTAATATTATTATTTCACATGTTCTGCATTGCAAATAATGTTTCTGTTTATTTTCACAAAGCAGAAATATTAGGATATGAACACATGCAGAAGACCTATGTTTGGCAGTAGTTTTTTTTTAAAGTTTTGTGAATCTTGGGCATTTTTGGCTGCTGCATAATGCTGTCTTTGGTCCTTCAACAGCTGTGCTCCAGAGACATTTCTGCCCCCAGAGGCAGAAAATGATCTGAAAATGAATTACTAATACTGTTGAAAACAACAGGAGACAGTAAGATCAGATAGATTTAAAATACCAGGAAACTAACCAAAAGCTCATGAAAGAGGATCTGGAGACAGAAAAGAATCAGTGAACCAAAGAAAGCCAGGTCATTCAAGTAAGAGAAGTAAGCTCCCCTGTATTATACCTTTAAATAAACACATAGGGTTGCAAAGTCTCACTGTGTGATAAAAAAATAGAAAGCTTTGTCATGACTCAGCCTTCAAGTGCCTCCTCAGATACAACTGCTCCTGATTATCTTGGAATGCCACAGCCCTGGCACTTCCTCACTTACAGCTGGATATGGAATTTCCCTGGGTGATCGAGGCAGCTTTTTCATGCACTTTTATTGCCACACAGCCTGAGCAGCTGATGCAGTACCCTCGTGCCAGTGGCTTCTCAGGTGCCAGGTAAAGCATGAATTAGGCAATAACAACTTTTAAAAATTATTTGTCACAGAAACAATCACACACCATTTGTCAAAAGTACTACAATTTGTCAAAAAAAAAAAAGCCTTCCCACAGCTCTCAACCAAAAATGTATACATGAAAAAAGCCATTTCTTGCTTTCTCTGAAATACATTATAAATTTTTAGAATGTTTTAAAATCTAATCCATTCTACCAGTAATGGAAAAGAGCTCTATTACTGAAACTGCACACAGTGGGTTCGGATTTAAATGAACCTTGGCCAGTGTTCAAAAGAAAAAAAGCCTTCAGTAATCCATGGTTATTCTATGCACCATACTGTAGGGTGTTTCAAATATAAGAGAGTGATGCCAAGGTCATCAAATGCAGCTGCTATGAACCAAAAATAGATACCAAGCTCTACATCCTCCCTCATAATTAAAATAGGAAAACTAAACTCAACATAAGCAGGCTGAAGCTAGACAACCACATTATTCTACTTTAGCATTAAATCACTGCATCCACGTGAAAGAAAAGCTGCAGTCCAGTGAGTGAAGCTGTTGCAAAAGTACTACAAATAATTTACATAGAAGTACAATGAATTAATAAAAATAACCAGCTGGTGAATTTTTCTCTTAAAATTTACTTTTTGTTTTTTTTAATTGTGGCATACAAATTAGAGACAGTTAACTAAGAAGGAACCCCATCAACGAGTTTTATCTTAGCTTTGCAAGAGCTAGAAAGAGATGTTTTGCAGGGCTTGAAATGCAACAGAATAACACATAACCCTGAAAATGTATTTACTATCATTAGACTGAAATCCAAACAGAATGTGATGAGAAGTTAAACTGCTACAGTATTTCACCTTGTCTCCTTCAGACAGCAGCACATAGTTCTTCATTGCACTGCATACAAAACAGCTGTTACATCATCTTTGCCTTTTATGAATTTATGTCTAAGTTTATGCTTTGATTTCAAACTGCATTTGAACTTGAAAATAAAGAACTTTTTGTAACCAAGCCTGACTAAAATAAACCACCTCTTTTCCCAAATACTTTAGAATCCACTACTGAGCACACAAATACTTCAAGGACTAATACTTAAAGGCCTTAAGGTGCTCCCTTACAGTCCTAAACTGTAAACTTAAAACTTAAGTTTTTTGCAATCTCATATCTAACAAAGTTAAACCTTACTTATGCCCTCTTCCTATCTTGACCTGAAAATAATTAAAACATGCCTAACGAAGACTTTCCACCCCCTCAAGTCCTCTAAAGAAAGGTAACTTTCACAAGAAGTGATCATCAACTGCCAAGCCAAGCAATTTCTAGGATAAGGTGCTGCTGTATGCACTAATGAGTTGTTCTTGTTTACCTTTGTAATAATCAAGGAGTAATATTAGAATTCTTTTATGTTGACATCAACTGGAGAGAGACATTAAGCTAAATGACATACTGTACAGCAAGTTTAATTACATTAAAGCATTACAAGGTGATGAAAGATTGGAAGGCAATAAAATTCCAAAACCTCTGCAAAACAAGTACAGCTAGATACTTCATGGCAACCTAAGTAAATAAAATACCAATTTAATATTAATATAATAATGATATCCTAAAGATATTTATAACTTCCAAGAAGACATAAAAGCAGTCTAGGAAGTACCACTTCTTCCCCAGTACATGCCCAGGCCAAAGCAAGTACTAAAAGGATTAATGATACCTTTCTGAGTAAGCTTCCTACCTTGCATGGTAAAAGTCTTTAGTGACATCTCATCCTTAGCACAGACAAGAGAGTTTACATGATATTAGCTGCACTTTCAGAAGAAGAGATGCTAAAGGCTAAAGGAGATACTGAGATGATTTCATTAGAATATTACAAACAGAACAAGAGAGAGTAAGAAAGCCACCTTCACAGAAAAATTCTGCCATGTCCTGAGTGGTTAGCCAGGGGAAAGGGCTGCAGAGGAGATGCCACCATCTCATCCAGCAGACTTGGGGCTCTCAGAAAACAACTAGCAGGTATCAGAGACTAGACTGTCAAAGCAAACATGCCTTAGTCCAGTAACAACATGGAAAACAAGCATCCTGAGGCCAAGGAAAAAATCCCAACTTTTCTCCTGCTCACTCAGGATCATCTCAGGCAAGTTCACCTAAAACCAAGCTCACCCAAAGTACTCTGCACTATCAGTCCCTATAGCCCTTTTTGCTTTAGAAAACAAAGCAAATGTTAAACCTGCCCTTAAAAAAAAACCAGCTTGCTTTACTAAATATACATTATAAAACCATTTACAACATAGGTTATAAAGAATGTAAAAGCCTTATTTCTTTTCCAAAACAGTAGCTTTAGCAACTTGCTTTTAATTTCTTCAGAGACAGCACATGTAGAACTCAAGTAAACATTTGGCTGGAAACCTAAAAATGTTTCCTTGTGCATATGGGAATTAAATTAGAATGTTTCACTGATTCTGCTCTCCCATCTTCCCCAGGAAAAGGATGTTGATCTATGCCAAAACATCGACAATACACAAAACCTGGTTCTATGTCCTGACTGAATCAGGCTGTAGATTTGTAAAATTACCCCCCACATCAAGAAAAAAAACATGCTCATTAGTGGGTATTTTGAGCAGATGTGACTAATAGCAAATGAAGTCTTTCCTCAGAAGCATCTTCCAAGAGGAGTTTAATTAATTATTTTTCAAAAATAATCTCCATTTTAAAAAGACAACAGCTTTACTAAAAGCTTCCATTTATTCACCTCTAAGAAACCAATCTGCCTGCCACTGCTGGCAGATGGGAAAGTATGATTTTATGGAAACAGGCCCAAAAACCCCAGCCTTTAAGGAGAGATTAAAAGATTTTAACTTAATGCAGCAAGTAAAGAACAATGAACTGCAGATAAGACAGATGTGTGCTTAAACATGAATTACATCAATTATAAACATGTTACTATTACATGAATATATAAAAATGATAAAAACTAAGGAACACCTAAAATTATTTCAAGGAACACTAAGGAAATAATGTATTGGATAGAAATCATATTTCTAAGCTCAGTGATTAAGTTTCAAGAGCTTGGAACTCATCATAAACACAGGTTAACTGACTCTGTCATCATCTTAATCTACATGATTGAATACAATCACACTACCATCAATCCAAGTAAGGTAAAAAAATACATTGCCTACATAGCACCAACCATGCAATTTGTTTGTAAAAAGCCCCAACTTACTTCCATCTCTTTCTTTATTTTAAAGGAATTATACTTTACTTCTGCCTAAATGTTATGCAAGAATATCAGCTGGCTGGTGGTTTCTTATGTCATTCGACAACTTTAGGAAACCCAAGTGCTCACCTTCTATCTGTTTAACCACAGGTGATGTAACACAGGCAAGATCTCCTGCCAAAGGCCAATATAAGTTCTCTACAAAGCAGCTGGGGCACTTGGACACTAGTTCAGGAGAGCTGCTTCTTTAGCTGTCTTAACACTTGGGTTGGATACCTATTTTAGGCTAATGAATCTGTTGGTTCAGATTTACTTTTGGCTTCTGTAAAGCTATGCCTAGGCATTTTAAGAGCTAGAGAAGATCTTCCTCTGTTGAATGAAAGGATTGGTGAGACCAATTCTTCTTCTCAATAGTAACAGCATTTGGTGGCCATACTCTAGTAAAAAGCAGTACTTGTCTGACATTTCTCTGGAATAAATGGGTGTGTTTCATTATGGTTTTGTCTCCAAAAAGGAGGGTTTTATTTGAGGCTATTTTAAGGCTGTTTTGCTACCATCACCTACCAGAGTTAAAACACAAGTAGATCTAACATATCTGACTAGTAAACATGTCTACTCACAAATCATTGCAAGGTTGGTATATTTAAACACAGACTTTACAAAGATATTGTAGCTTTATTTAGAGTCAATTACAAGACTTCTATTTGCATTATGTATATTTCTATTTATAAACACAACATATTTATCTTAAGTTTTTATGGTATTAATAGCTTTATTCTACTTTTTATTCGTCTTTCAGCTTAAAATAGTAAAGGAACACAGTTGGCTACCTGCGGGTCCGTGGAGGCTTTGGTGGAGGAGAATCCTGTTTCTCAGCATCTGAAGAACTGACAGCATTTTCTGTATTATTTTCATCCTGATAAAAAGAAAAAAGGGTATTTTTACTTATGGCTGTAAAGCTGATACATACAATATTTGAACCGTGAGGTCCAAAGATCTGTAATGACACTTGGCAGTAACATACGACAATATGACCTATTTTTGGCTATCATATAGAGAACACTTTGAAAACTCTCTTCTAAATGCACAGAATGATTTTTTATCTTGTGTATCTAACTTCAGATTTTTCTGACTGAAGGTTTTGGTCTGTTTGTCATTGAACAATCCATTAGAGAAAATACTCAAAAGCTGATCTTTCTTTAGTAGAGAGAGCAAGCTCTAGTACACCCTCCCAATTATTCACATTGAATAATTTCTGCTTCAGATGTGATAGCTGCATTTGAATTCAGTGAGCAATTTTTGCTTTGGAAGATAAACTACAAGTTTCCTCAACAGTTAATTAACTTCACTTAAATTCAGATTATTTATATGTTTTTAATTTCCATTGCTTGTCTTAAAAGTTACCATACCACTGCTGGCTACTGTGAAGAGTCTATTATCAAATTCTATTCCTCAGTGTACTAAGTGGAGCTTTACCTGTGAAGAAAAAAATGAACTATTTTGATCTTTCTTACTGTTTTTTCCTAACTGCCGCCATTAACTTGCTGTCAAATATAATATTGCACAAGTACTCTAGCAGAAATACCCTATTGTTCCTTAATGAATGGATTGTGTTAGCCCTTTCAGGGAAATTGCACAGGGAGTTCATTGTCCTGTTGACCACTAGCTGTAACTATCAGGGGTTTTTTGGAGTAAGATTCAATTAGCAGATAAAAGCCACTCACATTCAAATGAACACAACTGAAGCTCCCACTGCAGTCAATCAATGTTGTTTGGTTTTCATAGAATCATAGAACAGTTTGTGTAGGAAGGGACCTTCAAAGGCCATTTAATCCACACCTCCCTGCAATGAGCAGGGACATCTTTAAAAAGATCAAGTTACTCAGAGCCCTGTCCAAGCTGGCCTTGGCTGTTGTCAGGAATGCCAGGATGGGGCATCTACAGCCTCTCTGGGCAACTTATTCCAGTTTGTCATCACCCTCATCATAAAACATTTCTTCTTTCCATCTAGTCTGACTGTACTGTCTTGGAATTTAAAACCATTATGCTTTGTCCTACTGCAACAGGCCCTGCTAAGAAGTCTGTCCTCATCTTTTTTATGAGCCCCTGGAAGTACTGCAAGGCCACAATAAGGTCTCCCTGGAGCCTTCTTTTCTCCAGGATGAACAACCACAACTCTCACAGTGAGTCTTCTTAGAAGACCTTTTCATCCCTCTGTTCATCTTTGTGTCCCTCCTCTGGATTCACTCCAACAGGTCTTTCCCATGCTGGGGACCCCAATGCTGGAGGCAGAGGCCAAGGTGGGGTCCCACAGGCATGGAGGAGAGGGGCACAATCACCTCCCTTCACATGCTGCCCATGCTGCTTTGGATGCAACTAATGACTGGGGAAAAATATGAATGTGGATTGTTTTGGGTTTTTTTTTAATTAGTATGTCTACAGTGATTTACATCCAGATTTGGGGTCCCCAGCACTGGAAACATTACTATGGGGGCATGAACATCCAACTCCGCTACCAGATTCTCTCAGAAAAGTAAAAAGAGCAATTTCCTACTTTTTGACATCAAGTAATGAGTGACCATACAGATCATTTTGCCTTTAACAAATATGGACATTAATTTTATTGCCTAATTCAGGCAGGAGACCATGTTTGAAGCTTGGTGCCAAAGATGCTGAGGCTCCCAGTATTCAACAATAAACTCTTGTTTCCTGCTCAACGGTTGTGTCATGTTCCTCCCCACTTCCCCCAGTTGTGCAGTGCCAACTCTGAATCTCTCCCTTCTGTGTTTGTTACTATGGACAGCACTAAGTGCACTGGTATTGTACTAAAAAGGCTCCCCTTACTCATAAGTGCTAACAACAGAAGCTAGAAATGAATGCATCCTAAACAACTGCATCCGGAGAACAGGGCAGGCTGCTGGCCTTGCTTCAGCACCACAGCACATCCCAGCTTCACAAGGCAGAAAAATGCTAGAAAGAGCGAGACTCCACAAGAGTTCTTCCCCCTCACCACCAACTTCTCTGTCCTGCAACAGATTGGAAAAGTCTCCCAGTTCAGTTCCACTAGCACAGAAGTTTTCAGGAACCCATTTCTTATTTATGCACTCAGTTTTCTAAAGGGTATTGGCAAGGGAAAGGGTGTGCCTGTTGGCTCTAGACTAACTTGTCCAGAAAACAAACCAGCAGCTGCATCCCTGTCCTTCTATGTTTGTAAAGTGAAGTGTTTGTGAACAGAATGTTTCCTGAGATATGCTTTTCTCACAGGCAGAAGAAAAAGCTTATTAAAGAAGCTAACATATGTCAAAGCTTTTTAAAACACCATGTATACAGTAAGAAGCTGTTTCTAGTTGAAACAGGCAGAAGTAGCTGAAAGGGCACTGCCATTTTTGCTACTGGTAACAAAACGTGTGTGTAAGCCTTACAAAAATATATATAAACTCAAATGTCCAAGGCACATACACAACCACAGAGTTTACTAACTTAGAAAAACAATTCCTTGCAAAAAAGAAAAAAAAAATTTAACCCCCCAAACAAACAAAACCCAACAAGAAAACCTGCACACACAAAATGGTACTTTTAAATTTAACACCAGAAAAGCGAGTGGTCACCCCAATTTTGTACACAGGGTAGGCTTCAGGCAGAGAGGTGTTCAAAACTTCCACTTATGCATCAGATTAAACTCCAGATCCATTCACTGTTTTAATTACATTGAACGAGGAGCAAGAATGATTACAGCAATTACTGTCACAAAAAAAAAGAGGTATTTTGCTACTTTCCTTAATTAGCTCAATGGATTGATGTTCCTGTGAAGGCTTCATTTACTTTTAGAGAAGTCATTCCCTGCCACTTGTTCTCAGTTCTGTGTTACAAGGAATAGGGAATAAGCAGTATATTGAGTATTCATCACCCTTGAGTGACACCAGCTCCCAGATTTCCCTGTCATATATCAAACTAAGCGAATATGCAAACATGCAGAAAAACTAGCACAGAGAAACGTGGAAGCTCAGCTCTGAAAGTGAATACAGGGTATCTCACTGGGATGACTGCATCTGTTGAGAAGAGCAGATGGTGGTATTAAGAAAAAGCCTTCCACAGCCTTCCTAAGCACAGCTTACCAACATCAGTCAACACTCCCTTGCTTCTCTAGACAGATGCTGCATTCTCGGGCAGAGCACAAATTTTAAAAGTATCAGCTTAGACAAACCAGGACAACATGCATAGCTCACAGGGGTCATCATACAGAATAATGTTTAAAAATGGATTAACAAATGTGCAATTCACTAAGTGTTCAGTGTAGCACCCTGCTTTCTCACAGAACACAACTATCCTACTGTCTCACTGCAACGTGGGTAAACAAAAGAACAGGATCTTTCCCAACCTCTGTGTCTATATGAATAAAATGCTCAACACAGTTCAAGAGTTCCCTTGGGAGCAGCTACTGAGATCAAGTGAAACTGCTCATAGTTAGGAATTTCTAGGTATTCTGTTAAATTGCAGATATACAGAAGAGTGCATATTTGCCCATGAAAGACTACATTAACAAATGGCAAGACCATAAACTCAAATACTTTGTGTAGATTGCCCCTAGTCTACTAAAATGCAGAGTAACTTACGTTCCTGTAGTAATGCAGAGAAACAAGGAATTCTCACAGCAGATGCAGTGTCTGAATTCAGCTTGCTAAGGTAAGCCAAATTGTGCTGTCACCTCCCAAGGGGGGTCTTTTCCCCACCCGCTTCCTCCACTGGCTCAATCACCAAAGAGGGCTGTCACTAACTTCAAGCAAACAGAGGATCATAGTCTCAGACTGAGATTTCTCACACACTGCCTACAATTCAAAACCTTTTCCCCAGGAATTACAATCTATCATTTTCTTTTGGAACTCACTGTGGAAATATTTAATGTCATTCAGAAGCTTTCTGTACTGGTAAAATACTGGCAAATTTACTGCAAAGACTCCTCCAGAAGTAATCTCATGTTTTCCCTTAAAAGGAATCGAGGCATTCCTTTTGCCCTTTTCATAAAGCAGCATGGGAATCACTGAGCATCACTAGATAAAAAGAGAAATACTTCAGATTGAAATGATACACTCAAGTGACTCAGATTAAATAAAACATTCCAACAGAGGCAACGAGATAAATGTCTCTTGAAGAAATACATGATTTTTTAGAATGCTATGATGACAAAAAATATCCTTCCAAGCTGCCAAACAGCAAAGAGGATATGAACAGCACAGTCTTTGCACTTACAGTTTCTAAACCATTAATGTTTTAAATAACAACATTCTTCTTATAGCAGCTGATTCCTCCATGACTTCTACAAGTGCAGTCAAGCACAGCAACAGATTTCTTTTGCATTTACACCACGAAATGCAAGAGACACAGAGTACTAGCACTGCCAGATTCTGGAGAAAGTGTTTTATTGACACAAGCTTCTACTCATGGATGAGGGCAAAGCAAGGACTTGGAGTACTGTAACATGCTTGGTACTGTCAAGAGAAAAAATTCAACAAGAAACACTTCTGAATTGAGAGTGAGCTTGGTTGTTTGTCTTTTAACCAATTTTATTTTTCTGACTTCCAAACAGAACATCCAACTTGATGAAATTCCATATGATTCAGACTTTCCAAGACAGCTACAGTTCACTTCAGCTCACGAAGAACCTTCTCAAATAACTCATAAAATATTTTACAGATACAAATCTGACTGATACCTTATCAGATGACCAAGATTAATGATCTCGCATGTATTTCAAAGCTTCCAAACAAAACACCAAGTGTAATATTTTCACAGCAGTACTAACAAAGCCAATGATGGTGAGAAGCACAGCTATTGGCTTGAAATACATGACAATACGATCAAGAATTTCAGTGGGAAGGGCTTCAGTCTAAGACTCTGTTCCAATTTAATTGTTTGGTAGCTTGAAAGAACTACTAAGTGGGGGAGAGGAACAGTTCTGATTATCCAATTTAGCATCTGAATTCTTTCCTTATCACAAAAACAAAGGCTTCTGAGCAGCAATTCTTCATCCTGAAATTTGGCTGCTGTGGGGTACTGTTGAAAGTACTGGTATCTGAGCAGAGCTTTCTTTATTTAATTTCATTTAAATACTTAGTGTTATGTTAAACATTTGTAGTTCTACACATTCACAATAAGTATAACCATATTGTAAGACCTACATTTTCTACATTAAAGCACATCACGTATTTTCTACATGGTTTCAAATCTGTCAAATTCTAATGGAAATTCTAACCCTGTCATAAGTCTCTTTTCAAACACTGCATGCCTTGCTGCTGACTTTTTACAGTATTGTTTCCAGCAGGGAAAGCTGGCAAGCTCACAGGAACACACGTTTGGGATTGTGTCTGAGCTACTTCCCTGTGAATACTGCCCCTCACTGCCAATCAGATTAACCTGGTACTGGGATGTTACTGGCAAGCCCTGCTAACAGAGCCCCTGGAACTCAACCCATTCCAAACACTGCTTGAAATGAGAACAGCAGCAGGAAAACAAAACCATGAAACCAACCCTACAGAGCACTCCAGCTCTTCACAGTATTATCAAAATAGAATAAAAGACATTTCCACTTCAGCCCAGTAGTATCTCCTACTTAACTAATAGTATTATATCCAAAGTAGGCACATAAATTTTATTTAGAATTGTTTTCCCTGGACATAATTAAAACCATTCACATATTGAAGATTTCATAGTTGCTGTAGCATCTGCAGGCAGAGTAACATACATGAAGGAGCTTTACAATATTACATTGTATTTAATAAAGTGTCATGGTTTGAGGCTTACCCGGAAATGGTAAGAATTTGTAGGCGGCTCAGTGAAATCCCAGGTGGACAAATTGCAAGAGGAAGAGGAGGAGCTCTCTTTTTCCAGCTAGGGAGTCCCAGAGGTAAGAGCTCTCTGGGGCCAGGCCTGGGGGAGGGGGGGCTCGGCCCCTTTCCCATGCCCGGCCCAGCCGGCGGCTGTGGGACGGTTCCCCCTGTCCCCCCACCCTCATTCCAACGGAGGCAGCGGCAGGCGGCGGGGGGAAGGGTGAGACTGGCCAGTTGTCGCGGCCCCCCCCCCGCCATCGGGCGGCAGCAGGAAGGCGGGGGAAGGGTGGCCGAAGAGCCAAGGCCTTGTGAACAATGGCCCACCCCAGGAGCAGCCCCGGGGTCGGACCCCCCACCCCAAGGAGCGGCCCAGGGAAGGCGCGGCAAGAGAGAGCCGAGAGCCAGCGCGAGAGCCAGGCCGAGCCAGCCGATCCGCAGTTCCCGCGGCGGGAGTCACATGACCTCTGCAGGC
>VWZP01010151.1:1108198-1119583 GCA_013396995.1 Dicaeum eximium
TGTGGAGAAGCTTTTCCATAACATGAACAACAGGGACTCCTCTCCCTGAGAGAGAATTGAGAAAAGACTATTTCAAAAAATGATGGACTGATTGGGATTGTTGAGTGTTATTTCTTTACATTGACAAATGGGAAGGAAATGTTTGTGGAGGGAGGAGAAGGGTCTGAAGGGTTTTGGTTTTTTTCCTTTTCCTTTTTTCCTTTCTTTTAGTTA
This sequence comes from Dicaeum eximium, assembly GCA_013396995.1. Lineage (NCBI taxonomy): Eukaryota > Metazoa > Chordata > Aves > Passeriformes > Dicaeidae > Dicaeum > Dicaeum eximium. Next base: position 1,108,412 of record VWZP01010151.1, read on the forward strand.
CTGTTAATAAACTGTCTTTCTCTTGAAGTTTTGAGCCTGCTTTGCTTTTCTCCTAGTTGATCCTATTTTACAGCAGGAGAGTGCTCTGGTGATTAACCAGCACGAGAAAACCCACCACATTTAGTGGTGCATTTGGCTGGGAAAATTTCAATTTGATTGAAATTGGGGAAAATTCAGAATTGGCGAACTAAACCACTACACAAAATTGGTGTTTCTGCCCGGTTTCGAACTGAAACCAGCACATAAAGTTATTTGAAAACTTCCTGCCTCAGAATTAGTTTTTTAACGAAGATACATCCCAGAATGCTTGTTTGTTTTTTAAAAGAAAGCAGACTAGAAAATTTCTGGGGAAAACCAGACATTATATACAACAGATGCTACATAACACTCCTGGAGGTAAAAAAGGAGCTTTGTCAGAATATCAAAGTGATATCTCAAGTGAGTTTCAAAGTTTAGAGAATCAGGTTAAAATTACAAGAAAATATTTAACTGACTTAGTATTTAATATTTAACCTCACTGGTATGTGAGATTTCCCTTATAAATCCAGAACAGAAGCTAACCTATACCAGTTAATTCCTCGAAAGCAAATTTTCTAACAAATGGACAGTAGCAAATTTAAGTACCAAACTTTTAGATACAGAGATTCTTCACCTATGAGACTTTTTTCCTCTCAACCTTTCTGCAGAATTATTCAAGTAACAGTAGGAAGAAGCATCATTTCCCAACACAAAAAAGGCTATGCCTAGTCAAAGATTTACTTTGCCCTGCTTCCAGCAGTGACCAAAAGGGAACTTCCAGGGAAGAATAAGATCAGAGCAGGCATACAGGGATCCTTCCCTAGAATGTTTTCCAACAGATTGCAACTCTGGAATTTCATAGGTCAGAGATTAGTGAAACTCATGGAAGAAGGTTCCAAGACGGTGAGATATTCACCCCAAAGATACAGACTTTCAGCTGCAAGGAGCTCTGCAGTTTCATGTTGCATTTTTTATAAAAATGTCACTTTTTTATTAAGTCTTTCAGGTCTCACTGGTATCCCTCAGAAAAAGTTAATAGTAATCAGCTTTTTGTTGTTACTCAGGCTCTGTTGTATCTAACCTCAGCCATTTTTTCTCCACCTCAGTCTGGCTGTTCTTTAGATTGAGCCTTCCAACACTTTTGATCCCTGTCCAGTTGTTTAATATTCAAATTCTGTAACATGTTTTGGAGATAAGCAGACTTGACATGCAGTCAGTAGTCAAACTGCAAGGTACCCACACAAGGACATTACATTCTCTGCCCTTACTGTTTTCCAAGTAACTGCTAAAATTCAGTTTCCTTTACAACTTGTTCATCATAAACCAAGATCATATCCAAGTAAAACTCAAAACTCCCACTCCATCACTGCCTTTTCAGAGCTGGGATTTATCCCTCTCTCACCCCCAATAAATTACCTATCCATTTTCTATTTGGTTTTGTTTTATTAGTCAGCAAATCTCCCAAGCTGTGCTGAAGACAGCACTTGCCTTGTTACAGAGTATCACCATATTGTGCCACAGCTTTACGCATCTTCTGGAATATATAAGTAATTTAGAATATACAGTAATTGGAATAAGTAAATAAGAGACATTTTTGATTCTATATAAGAGCACAGACACAGGTCAGATTTAAGCCAAATAACCAGAAGATACAGTAGACTGATCTACCTATTATTTTATGATCAAAACTCGAGTACTTTGAAATCACTTCTGTACAAAGCTAATCAATCTGCATATTCCAAACCCTGCCATGCTCATTTCTCAGGTAAAAAAAAAAATAAATCACATATTAGCTTAATCAAACCTGTAACAAATAAAAGCAGCCAGCCCTATCCATATTGCATTTAGTCAACAGATTTCTTGTCATCACTGAAGATCTCATAAGTACAGCATGAACCGATATAAATTCTCAGGAGTTAGCAGAAGGATGGATGCATTTAATCCAAGAATTGAAAACATTCTAGACTTCCTAGAAAGAACAGTAGAGGACAGCTAAATCCCTCAAATAAATGGGATGCTTATTAATAAAAGCACATTTAAAACTGCTTCCAGATATTTCAAAGAGTCCTGGAGATACACTCATACTCCCTCTAGAGAGCTATGGAATCTACACCAATTAGGGATAGAACATCACTGAATAAACAAAACTCAGTCCAGGGACAAAGGGTAGTACAGAGTTCTGAACTGTGGGAGAGAAAGAATACATTAATCCAAAAAGCTGTTTTTCACACAGTGCCCAGCAACAGCCAAGAAAACATATCCAAACAAAAAAAGAGAATAAACCTATAGGGGACATGAAATTTAAAGGGGAAGGATAGAAAGACAGAAAAATCCTCAAATACTGCAAATACCAATGAAGAATATTTTTTCCATTTCCTTCTCCTTTGTTAAAAGGGTAGAGCATGAAGCTCCCTGAAAAAAGCATTTTAAACTTGTTTTTCTCTCCCCTCATCTATTTCAATGCAAGCAGTACTTTAAAAAACATGAGAACTTAATAAGATCACACCACTGAACACTAAAAACAACTTCACAGGAGAATTTTCATCAGAAGCTAAGAGCTACATATGGGAAAGACACCTACCACTCCATCTGCAATCTTCCAGTCTGCACAACTTTCATATTTTTGCAGTTGCTTTTCGAACAGTTGTGCTATGGCTCGATGGACAAGCTCATACTGCTCCTAGAAGAAGGTACCAGATAAAAAATTAATGCACAAGATCTTTTTAAAGAATAGTGATATATTATCACATTCATTTTAAAACAATCTATACCTTTGTTTGCACTGCAGAATGCCTCTGTGTCCTCATTTCCTGTATTAAATTAAATACATTGAATTCTTCAGGTATTTTCTGAAATATAAAAGCAAGTTAATTACAATGACATAACTGTCATAACAACAATACAAAAGCTGTTAAACATCAAAAAAAGTCTAACTTTTATAGGTAAAGCTAATCTGTTCTCTCCACACTGCAACTATTACATTTTTTTTCAAAGCAACTCCAAACTGACGTTTGATTTAGACCAGATGAGAGCATTTCAAGCATTTTTGAAATGAGATCTCCAATGTCATTAATATGACACTGCAATGTTAACAATGCTTCACAATCTAAAAATCCCAGACTGAAGTTATCCCTGTATATCTGAGATGCATGACAAATCAGAGACTGAAAAAGTTGAATTCAAAAATCAATTTATACTGAAATCCATTTTTTAAAATTTTGAATTTTATAGTGACCTTTTCAGATAAAAACTTGCTGTCAAAGGAAAGTAAGTTCATACTAAAGCACGAGTGCAATGAAACTAAACATCCAACCTGTGAAGAGAGTTCCAGAATGTCTTAAACATTTCACTATTTTTGAACACTTGGAAGCTCAGTCAATTGCTGTTATGAAATTATACAATGTCATAAAACTTCTTTTAGGATTTCTTACCCCAGCTTTAAGCAAATTCCATGTATAATCTATGGCACAGATGGCTCCTGTTCTTCCACACCCTGCACTATGAACATAAACAGATAGGTGTTAGATATTATTTAAATTTCATAAAAAAACACTATAAGCCTTATTTCCAAAGTCCACATGAAAAAGAATTATCCAAATCCCTCAACTATCATTTCGATTTCACTCAGCTTGACACTACAGTGTCTTAAAAATAAAATTAGCAGTGCAAAATGCAGCATCCAATCCTTTAATGCAAGTTTTCATAGCCATTTGGAACTGCAGTCATGAAATCTGATTCAGCACTGACAATTTTATTGCCTATTTCTTTTGTCACACTATTCCCAGCAATCACTGCTTCATCAGGTGTGGTCTTCTCCAAGTTTAATGATAAATTATGTAAAATGGCAGAACAGAATACATTTACAGACTTGCCACATTTTTCTGATTTTAGTACCACATCCGTATTTTCTGCTTTTTAGCTAAAAACAAATCTGAAAGCTTAAGAATGACAGCAAACTATTTTATTTATTTTTCCTAATTGCATTAATTCCTGTTTTACACATGCAGAGTTATAATTCATGCATATTTATTACATTATAATTATACTGTTGTAAAGAATCAACAATAATTCAGAATTACATTGACATTCAAAAAGAACAGGACAAAGTGAATAAATTTCAGTGCTATGTCAGTTTATGTTTTTAGACCTCCCTTAAGAGTGACAACTCAAAAAAAGAATGCAGCCCTTGAAGAGAATAACTAAGCTTTAACGAGTTACTAAGTCCCATGAATTTAACATGTCCTGGCTTATAAATCTGAATTCAATTTTTCCTGACATAACACATGAACTTTCGTTGCTTTAAAAAGCATTAAAAACAATAGGCAAGATTTCCAGATAAATTGTCAGAAAGTGTCAATGCAGCAAAATATTTTCAGAGCAGTTCTTCTGTTACCAAATTTCAGGTCAAGGATGACACTGTTGTTTAGAAGTAAAGATTTCCCAACTGGAATCTCCAGCCTGCTCATTGAAGATATTTTTTGTCATATTAGTACACAGACAGAGCTCTTAGTGATGCCCGTGCTACACAGTCTCTCCTATTGAGAATGGAACCTTTACTCCCAATCTGATTTGCAGTCATCTTCAAAGTCTGTTTTGTTTTCACAAGGATTTATGTCTTAAGAACCTCAAAACAGGTCCCTTTTCAAAGGCTCATTCTTTTCTGATTGATATTCTGTCTTAAACTGAAGTAAAAACAAAATTTCACTGTGGCAAGTTTTAAGAAAATGAAGCCTGTATGATTTTGAATTAAATTTTGACACAAGAAATATTTTTTGCAACTTAAGTAAATAATTCTGACTTAGAACCAAAGCTAGTGCATCCCATAACAAAAGTCTAGACTTCAAAAAATGAAAATATTTAAAAATGAAAAGATAAATACATTTGATACCTGCAGTGTATGCAAATAGGAACATCTTCATGTTCCTGGTATTCTCTCATCAAGCTGATCATGTCCAGAATAGAATCAAAAGACGAAGGGACATCGTGGTCAGGCCAGTTAACATAATGAAATTGGTAGACACTACGAGTCTCCTAAGGGAGAGGCAGGGAGAAAGGTGTTAATGATGATAATATTTGACAAACTCAAATACTTGACTTTGTACCAAAGAAGTAGTTCTATGAACCTCTGCTTTGACAAGCAAAGGCTACTATCATTTACTGTATTTAAAAACCCTACAGCTTGTACCACTTCAAAAAATAGAAGAGAAATTCTGAAGTCATATTTGAAGTGCTGTTAATGCATAAGAAGATGCCCTATGGGACAATTCAGAAGTCCTTCTATATTATATGGGTAAAGGACCAACAGTGCTGCACCATATGAAAAAGTTCTATGTCCTTACAGCTATAACTTGGAAATGGAGAAAGAATCTTTCATGTGGTCTTTCTATTTGTACCTCAGTAACTTACACTGTGGAAAAAAAATGGGGGAAAAGGTGTTGTTTTGTCACATTACAAGACAAAGTGTGTGCACATGTGCACAGGCTCACAGAGGGAAATTCAGAAAACAATAGAAATAATTGAGACCATACCTAAATATGGATCACACTTGGAATAACAATGGTACACTTTCATTCTACTAGCAGGAGCTGCAGTAGTACTAAAGATAAGGCAAGAAGCAGGCTTTAGAACAGCTTAGTTACCCAGCTACCTGAATCCCTGAAAATCCTCCCTTTCATCACTATCCAAAGCATCTGCAGCTACCAGCAGAACCAGTAGCTAGTTCTACTGCACCTTTCCATGCTGGTGTCACACCTCTGGGTTCCAGTATACTCCTCAAAGTAATGTACTGGAGAGCAGGAGGGTTTTGATCCACGTTACGGTCTACAGGTTTCAAGACCTACACTACCTTCTGTTTAGTTATGTGAGAAGCAACACAGCAGGCCTCTTGAGCATGGAAATTTATCTGGTTTTGATGCTTGACTTTTCCCAGCTCTATGGAAACACCATAGCTAGTTAAAACAAGAGAAAATAGAGCCTAAGTAAGCACAAATTTTGAAATCTAGAGCATTATGTAAAACCAAGGTTCTCAGTAAAAAGGAAGAGTTACAGCTATCTATTAAGCTCCACCAATAAATTTCACTTAATTACTTTTAAAAAGACAAGTGATTTTTTCACATTAGCAGAATGGTCAGGTAAAAAGAAAGAACTTGGTTTTTTATATGAAAATCAAAAATTTAAAAGAGCCTTTATAGTCCTTTTTCTCTACTGCCACTTATAAACTAAACAACCAGAATTCTTTCTTGAAAATAATGAAGTTTCAGTCAAACCAGTTTTCCTTCTAGAAACTAAAATAATTTTGTAGATTTATGGAAATTTTAAATCTTTTTGCATAGTTTGTTTGTTTTTTGTATGATAATCCACTGCAAATGCTACAAAAGTGACAAAAATATAATTATTCTGGAAAACCTGAAAGCAAACTTGAAAGGATATTACTTTGTACCACAAATACACTTTTCCTCCCCAGTGCAAGGCTATGCTTAGAATTCTTCAAAGAAAGATTGAAAGTCTGCAGTAAATTTTACAGGAATCCTCAAGCAAATCTTCTGCATAAATCTGAAGAAAAACTACTTTATCAGATGCACATATCAAATACCAACACATCTTGTTAACCCTTTCAGTTAAATTGCTCCTCAGAGGAACAAACTTCTGTTTCCTTGCTAAGATCAAAAGCTCCGCACAAACTGTAGCTTTTTGTTGCTGCTCAGTTTTTAAGCAGTACACGGGCTTCTAATTGGGACAGAACTCCCCAAAGTCAATAGCCAAACATCATTTGCATGTATAGTACAGGAGCAAAATATACATCAGCTACAGTCTCTGGTGTACCTACTTCATACAATATTTGGGTATTAAAAGGAAGGCGGATTCTGCTTTGGGGGTTTTGGTATCCAGTTGTTTTGAAGTGCACCATTTCAAAAAATGTCACAAACCCTGACTACTACACAGAATTTCTGTTATCAAAGCTATCTCACAGCCCAGTCAGTTATGAGCACTAACAGAAACCGATTAAGTTCATGCATTCCTAGCAAATGCTGCAGACAAACATTACACTCCAAAATTATTCCCCTCATGATTAAGTAATTTTCATAACTGCTGCAGTATCCGTTGTTGAAATGGAACAAAGCTTTGCTAAAGAAAACATAACCACAAATGACCACTAACCTGTAATAAATAATTTATTACTGCAGATTGACAATTAAAATGACAGGTATTCTGTAAAATAGACTATCGTACTTTGTGTTTTTACAGGAGGGATCTACAGTTTTTATTTACTGGTAGCTGCTCTTCAGTCAAATGAAGTCTGACATTTGACATCTGACATTTCAGTGTAAGTTTATAAGAAAAGCTTAAGCTGTTTGGGTAAACAAGAACATAGATAAAAGGCAAAGAGTTTCACTATTCCTCCTTTATATACTAAGATTTTAACATCACTTCCAAACTTTATCATTTACACACATCAGCACTCCAAAAAGAGAATATATTTTCATGAGTTTCTGACATTGTATCATTTTGGAGACTTTTGAGCAACCACTGAAGGTGAGACCAGAAGTGACTGTGTACTTACATTTTGAAATTCAAGTAATAATGTTCTAATGAAGTAATCTGTTCTTGCTTGCTCAGCTTCCTAAACATGAGAAAACAATAATGCATTGGAAAAAAATATTAAAAATCAATATGCAAAACACAGGATATAACTTCAACCTCAACTTCAAACTCAGGGGTCTTTTTTAATTTATTGGTTTTGTATTTATGATTTCCTCAAGAGAAGGGCAATCAAAACAGTGATAAACACACCAGCAAGTTAGCTTGCTGCACAGGATGTGCAAAACACCTTACTTTTACTTAAACGTGTGAGTTCTAAGATTAAAGTCTTGTCTGTTCTGAAGTCATCAATAAACCATATAAGAATATTTTCAAGTACCTTTTTTGCTTTACTTCTCCATACTTTTAATTTAGATATTGCCTTTCACAGCCACCCCTTGATAACACTTTTGCTGGATAAACTTCAGCCTCTTACCACTCTATCCTGAGATGTCTCCTTTTCTTTTTTCCTTTTCCATTGTTTTTAATTAAGGGTGCATCTAAAACAATCACTAATTATCTTGATTGTGGCCAAAAAGCCTAGCTTCTAGCTCACAGAATTTTCAAATCTTCCTTTGGAATATCAAGGAAAATTTATACTGCAGAAATCAAATAACATCATTGTACTTTAAATATCAGTAACATCAGAATTAGAAGATGCCTTTAAAAACTTTGCATTACCGCTTCCCACAGAGAATTTAGGAGACTGAATATATGCTTTAATGTGTTTCTATCTCTTCCTGGGATTTTACCATTTCCCATCAACAATTTCAACACTGCAGGTTTTAAAGCAATGCAGCCCACATACACCAGAGTACCCAAAGGTACTTTGTCAGCTGTAGCTAAGTCAGTTGTAACAAACACACAAACCCCTTGCACCAGCATCACAAGGAACAGGGCGAAAAGCAGCCAAATTTGAATCAACTTACCCTAGGAAAAGGTTACTCAGAATCTTTATAGACGAAAATAGACTTCATAGACTAAAATTTCCAACTATATATTTTCCTGACAAGATGAAGTGTTTTTAATAGTCTCTTAGACTATTTCAAAGTAGTATTAATAGCTGAATTAGCAGGCATGTAAACTCTTTCTGAACACCTTAAAACATGTAATTAACTTAATAAAAATAACCTATTCCAGTGTTACTTTCAGTTCACTCAGAACGCACATGTCATAACAGACGAAACAACTGCACAAGATTTTGGTTTTTTGAGTATGGTACAGACATTCAAGCAGCATATAAAGCTCAAGAAATAATACATAAAAAGATACAAGAGCAAGGGATACAGGTTCCCTTCTTTAAAAAAGTAAAACAATCATGGAGGAATCAAAAAACCACACAGCTTAGATGTGCACATTCCTTTGAGAGTCCTTGTGTAAAATTTAGTACTGAACAACTAAAAAGCCCACTACATACAGTTCATTGAACATCTAAGTTACAAAACCCATTAAATACTTGAAAATTAATTTATAAAGCTTTATACTTACACAAGAAACACGAAATGGTCCAAAAGTTACAGCTGCTTCTCCATACAGAGGCCAGTAACGCTCGCATTTTTTCTGTTAAAGTAAAGAATCCTAATTTAATTCATGCATGGTATGGAAAGATGATTAACAGAAGCAGAGTAGAAAAAATTCACAACCCTGAATGCCTTATTCTGGACTTCTTTTAAGATGGTAAAACAACTTTTCTTTTGGATAACAAGAGAAAAACAAAACCAAGACCTCAAACAACCAGTATCAATACAGGCAAAAGACACTTTGCAAAATAGGATGTGAACTTCATGTCAGCCTGTACCATATGCATAAGCTTCAGGCAGAGGGGAGCAACAAAAGCTTAGTTTTTGTGAAAGTTGGGAATTCACAATTCTGGATTTCCTTCTAAGGTCGTAAGAATAAAGAAGAGAGATTTTTTTTAAAAAATTGTTTTTGCAGCTGTATCAATTGACAGGAAATTCTGAAGGACTCAGGATTTTCATATTTGGCCTACATCCCACAAAGAGCAAGACGCTTTTTCCCCAGTGACATGGCCAGAAACAAACCCTTGGTACAGTTCTGTACACAAACACATATTCCACTGAGATGACACCTAAATAATCATGTAACCCTACAAATGGGGCAAAGAAATGCAGTCTCATTAACTATTTCCTATATACAGAAATGTAAGGATAAGCACTCTCACTTCATCTGGCATATTATTATCACAGTTATGATTTGGCATATGAAGTTTCACAGCTATTGCCCCATACGGGCAAAGCTAATTTATTTTTGTATTTAGGACACATACCCTTCCCATTTCAAATTCTCGACAGGCCATTACAATTATCTGAAAAGAAAAAAAAAGATACTCCAAGTTAGATGTTTTTGGATCATGTAACTTAAACTACACCTCACCGCTTGCTTCTGTCAGGCAGATACTGATACACTGTAAATGGTTACTACTGAAGAGACTAATGATTAATAATATATTTTCCTGTATACACACGCTCTTCTAATTCTAAAACAGTAACCAAGTTTCATTCTGTACAAAATGTACATCACTAATACAACACTTCAAGGCTACTTAATTCAAATTCAATGTAATCCTGTATAAATACCTTATTTATTCAGTCTGACTGTAAAGTCTAAACTCATAAAAATATAGAACCATTTGCCAGCTGGAAGAAACATAGCTATATTTGCTTAAAGTGACATAGAATGCATCAAATATGACCAAACTCCCCCCAAAAAATCCCCAATCATCAAACAAATTTCTTAGGTGAAGCTATTTCAGAAAGCTTGAGTAACACCATAAAAATGCACCAACAGGTATGCTATTTGTTACACTAAGTAACTATGACTTAAGTGTCAAACAACTCCCCTCCTCGCTCCAAAAATTCCACAAATAATTTGTCAAACCTATCCAATTTCCACAAGAAGTTAAAAGGTAATTCCTGACAAAAGCTGTTTAAACACATCTAGAATATATAAGTAGTAACTAACCCAAAATTAGCATAAAAAGAAAGGTAAGTGGTTTGGGGTTTGTTTATTTTTGTTTCACATGCTGGTTCTGTATTTGATTTTGTCAGTCTACATTAAGTCAGAATTGTAAGGTCTCCTACCTTACAGATATAACAAGCAAGAACCTATTCATAAATATGAAGGACTTAACGTTCATTCAACAAAATTATTACTTTAAATTTCCATTATTAAACTAAATAAATAATATTAATGCTATTTAGCTACAAAAAGTAACATTTGGGAAGCAAATTATCTAAATCGCCATCAATATTTTGATAATAATAGCCAGCTCAAGCAAAAAATAGTCAATCACATTGCCATGAAATAAGGTAACACTGAATTTTTCTACAGCTACTTACAGCAACGTTGTATTCCCATATCATCCTCCAGAAGTCTATGACTGTATTGGCTAAGGGTCCCTGGGTAGCAACATATGCTTTTGGCCCATGTACTCCCTGGGATTGCAGAAAGGAACCATTAATGTTTATAAAGAACATTTATCCGCACTGAATTAAAAAGGATTTTGGGTTATAAAAGTGTAAAATTAGAATATCCTTTATATGTATATATATATAT
>VWZP01010151.1:1119630-1153694 GCA_013396995.1 Dicaeum eximium
ATATATATATATATAACAGGAAGGATGAATACGAAACATGACTCCTAATTTCAGTGGGAATTTAGCTGGTAATCTCAAGGGAGCCCAAGGTCACAACAGCTACAGCACTGCCAGAGACTGTCACAGGAAATAAGTATGCTCAGATTCTGAAGATTCCCTTTAAGTCTACATTTTCTTTGTTACTTAAACATTCAGTGATGAAAAATTGAAAATCTTTCTGTAAAAAAGCATCCTCTTGAACAAATTTAAGTTCCTCCCTCCCTGTAATACATTTGAAAATTATAAAATTTTAGAATTTGTTTTATATAAATTTTCAGTACGTTAATGTTCAGCTTTTCAAGCTAAATGTTCATGCAGGAAGATTTAGAGGAACATCTGTTTCTGAAAAATAAATACTGCATAGAAGCAGCATCAGAATAAAGCTACAAAGACAGGTTAAGATATGAATACTTTGAAACAAAACTGTAACAGGCTTTTAGTCAAATTTTGGCTTCTCTTTAAGAATGTTAGATTAATTCTATTGCCATTTTTAGATTAAGAATGTTAGAATGTTAATTCCATTGGCACACTTCTTCCATGAACAGAGTGAACTGTACATTACACACACAATTTGTCAAATACCTCATTTATGGTCCCTAAAAACGTCACCTGTTAAAACAACTACATCTGAATTTTCCTACTGTATGTATCTCCAACGCACTTGCCTGCCACTTTAAAATGAAGCATTTTACATTATATTTCCACTTAGGAGAAAAATCAAAGCTTTAAAGATTGTGTTATAAATGGCATCATGTTTGCAAATTTATTCAAGTCACAATAAAAGAATAAAGCTGTAAAGGAAGATAAAGTCTTATGTTAGACTATAATATTAAAACTGCACTGACAAGAAAAAAAAAGCTTAAAAAGAATAGAAGAACTGTTAAACACATACCTTAATAAAGTTTGCATTGATGTAATCTGAATCTTGTGGGGGAGTTTTTAAGGTCAGTTTAACTCTGCTATGATCAACTAAAAAAAACAGACCAAAAGACTTTTCTGAACAAGGATTACAACACATGTAAATCAATATAGAACAGTGAATATAATCTATATAGTACATTAAAGAACATCTTCCAAAGCTAAGTCACACAAGCAAGTCCATACATTTGACTTATGGGTAAACTAACTCAGGTAATGAGTGACAAGCTGAGTAGCTCCTACTACTACTTCTCCTCCTACTCCTACTATGTGCTTCTGATGCTCAAGTTCACAGGGTATCACGTCCTAGAATTTCAAGAGCAATTCATTACAAAGAGGCAAAATACAATTAATCAGAAGCCATCAAAACTGCAGTTACACAACATTAACACAGATCACAGCGGTCAGAATTAAGACATACTTGGGGAAAGCAGAAAGCACAAAACACCACTGCACAGCTAAAGCAGCTGGCAGCTCTCAGTCTCTGCCAAGGAGGACTCAGGTAACAGCAAACAGGCACCAGGGTTTACTGCTCAGGCACAGACTGACCCCTATATCCCAAATACTGGGCTAGGCTCTTTGCTGGAGCACTTCTGAACTAGAAAGCAGCAGATTCCTTCATTTAGGGGGTTATGGACATGTCAAGTTTCTGCCTCAAACATTACTGATTGTCTCAGAGAAAGCTTCTGATAAAGCCAGCAGATCTTTGAAAAACAAAATCCTCAGCAATATAAAACTAGCCTTATTATTTGTTGACAGAATGAACTAAACATTTTGTTATTTTTTTGGCCTTAAAGAAATTATCTTTAAATGGGGCAACAGAAGTATCTGTACAAACAGCAGCTGCTCAAGCAATTTGTTACTTTCTGCTCCCAGGGTCAATTCCTCAACCTCAGAACAGCTGATTAACCTTTGATTAGATGTAAATTCAAGAAAAAGACAAAGAACAAATATATTTCAAAAGAGGAAAATATGGTTAGCTGGGTTTTTTGTTTTGTCAAAACACCGCTGATAATAGAACAGGGAACCATGCCTAGAAGAAGTAAATGCTAAGAGTTATTCCTATACAGAAAGCTCTCCCAAAAAGCTTGCAAAATGGTGAAATTTTTCTGCCAGAGTCCCCATAACATGCAAAAAAAAATTGTGTTACCATGTAATGCTTCTTAAAAAAGCACAAGTGTAAATGATGAGACTTTTAGGGCACAAATCTAAAGACAACACACTCATATAAAGGTCTAGAAAAACCCTTAAAACACATTGCACTGTTACACACTGATACACAGATTGTAAAAGCAAGAACATTCATAAGCCTGAAATGGTGTCACAGACTTTATACTAAAAACTGCTTTTAAGTGTCAGAATAGACTAATTAAAGTAGCAGGCTAATGAGGGATCCTATCTTCCCAGCACAGTAGATCCAAAATTCGAGAGCAGTTTCCAAATGTCAACATCACCATCCTGTCTGGGTGCCACAGCTCATCTGTTACAGAGTTTAAGGTCTGGAATAGAATTCCCCCCCAAAAAATCCACTGCAGTTCTCAGCTTCTGAAGATTAAGTGTTTGGATATTATTATAATACCTTTATTGTTATAAAAGCTACAGTAGCTTAGAGTTAAGCTCAGTTCACAGTAACTACTTGGTTCTTTAGGTGCCCAGTGAACACCATGTTGCATTTCACTACCATTTAGGATGGCTCAGTAAGCTGTAATGGGAATATGCATCTTTTACTCTGAAGACAATGCTGAGTTAGTGCTGAGGTACTGATCTCTCTGGTAGCAGTAACAATTTCTGATAAATACAGCACTAACCTCTGATTAAGTTAGAAATGTACATTATTTCCTGGATTTACAAGAGATAGACAAGGATACTTTGCCTTTCTCTAGCTTCTCATTTCAAGCTGGACTCCCATCACCCCATTGCTGGAGCCTTTGTGTGTTTGAGACATTCACTTAAACTGAAAATACATCTTCAATTTTCCTCAATGTCAGCTTTGAAGTTCGCTCATTTCCCCACTGTGAGCTTTGTTCCCTTCCAGATCCAAGTGACTCAGGTTTTATTTCCATGCAGATGACAGATGTGCTCATCTACTGCTGTAGTTGCAGCCATGCACTGCTGCAGTGCCACATCTCACCAATTCAGCCTGGCTGCTACCAAGATTTCACTAAAATGTTCACCATCTAACAAAATGCCAGGACACTGTCAATGAGACGACAATAACCACTTCCTCTCTCTTTTTCACTCTACCTATTAAACATTTCCTGCCAACTAATAAGCAGAGTAAAATGTACCTGTTGCTGACCTTCTGGGACAAGAGAAGAGGCATTTGTCAGAAGACTACCCTTTACTCTCACTGTCAGCTGTTCAGATCAAGAAGCACAGTGAGAGCTTCTGAAATCGTGGCTTCAGGAGCTACACAAAGTGAGCATGTAACAGACAGTCTTGTATTTCAGATCATGGATCTGTAACATCCACATGTTGGTGGGTTTAAAATCTAAGTTGTGCTCTGACTCATGCTTTCTGTGTCCACACATGAAAAATAATTTCATTTGGACTCTAGCAAAATAGAAACCAAAGCTAATCCAGTACTGGAAGTTTTTCAACCCCATTTGCAGGATACAAACAGGCAAAAAAGATCTATTTTACATCAAAACACATTCCTTAAGCCTCCTTAGAATTTCACCTAGAGTATATGCTGGCATTTTTTTTGTTTTCTACCACGAACAACATGCTCCTAAGGAAAACATACATTTAAGCATCCAGTAAAGTTCTCAACTATTCTGAGCTAAAATGAAAGTGTCAGCTTGATACAGCTTCAGAACCAGAACATCTTTATCTCAAGTGATACCTCTCCTGATAAAATATAAGAATATTCAGTCACTTTGCCTTCCAAGTTAAAAATAAAAATTTCTAAGAATGTCATCTTTTGGCAAATTATCTCCAATTTTACCTTTCAGTAATAACTAAAAAGTAAAATTCAGAATACAGGAAGAATAACAAGCCCTTTCCTTTGTCTTCTATTAACATGTAAATCAGACTTACATGGCAATATATCCTTGTATCTATTCTTTTTAACATTTTCTTCTTTCTCTCCAGTGGCTGTTGGGTAGATCTTCTCTGTTCTGTATTTTGTTGATAATCTTCTTAACCTCTGGAATAAAAGATTTATGTTAAATTTTCAAGATAAACAACATGAAGGATTAGTTTCATTGGTGAAGATGATCACTTGGAAAAAAATAATCTCTCCTTTTATGGTATTCACTACAATGAAGTTTAAACATCTAGTTATCCAGTACATTTAGCACATCAACAGGTTATACCCAAGTTGATGCCAGCTCTATGCATCATGAGACATGGAACTTTGGCACAGTCAGTACAGCAGCAGCATGAACTATGGCAGCATTTTACTTGGACAATACATTGTTCTGTTGAATTAAAACTGCACTAAGAATACCTGTGAGAAACAGAAACATCTCAGGTACATCTCAGGCACAGCATGGACTGGCTCAGGAACAGCTGGTACTTGGCTCTGAGGCACAAAGCTTCCAGCACTGACAACTGAACAGAAACCAAAATCTAACATTTAACTGGTGCCAACTCCTAATGCTCAACTCCTGTTGAGTTTCATGCTCAAAGAAAGAAAGTCCCTGTCTCTCAGGCACAAGCTATTCACAATTAAGATGAGTGACAGGAGGGCTGCTGTACTTACAACAGTATGTCATTTTTCCCCCCTCCATCTATTTCAAATCCTAGAAATGTGAGAGAGTCAAAATCTCTAATAACAAAAACCACCCCCTGCCTTCCAGTAACCTAGGAAATAAAAAGAGCAATACAGCTTTTATCATTCCAAACAAGTTAGGCCCTTGCAACCTTAAAACTGTGGCGTAAAAGTTCTCATTAAAAAAAAATAAATACAAGAGGAGCCAGCAGTGCTTGTTATTTTCAACTGTGTAGACATCCAGATTTAAAAAGGAACACCAAAGAACTAAGAAATTTAACTCTGATGGTTGCAAACCCAGCCATTCTATCGACACTGACATGGTGGTGGTGCATAAGACTACCAAGAGGAAGACTGAAAACTTCAAACAAGTTCAGCATCCCCAGTGGAGGGGTGATCTGCACAGGTAGGACAGACATACATTGTGTTTCCCTCTCTCTATATTCAGTTTATCATTGTACACTTGAAGACTCAAAACATTCATGATTTGTGTTCTTTTGGGGAAGGGGAACAATGGGAGAGGTTTTTTGCCAGTTAAAAATGTAAATCTTGTTTGTCACTGACTATGCAACAACACACAGGTAGAAAGGTATCATAACAAAGATGATCTGTTTGGAAAGCCAGTTTTAGTAGCTTTAGAAGAATTCAAGAACAAAACACTTGGGACACTCACCACACACTCTAATTAAAAAAATGTTTTGGCAACTCAAGCCCTTCAATAATTCCTCCTAATTTATTATGCAATTGAGGTTACTAATTATGCACATTAGGTCCAAAATTGTCCTAGCCCCACCCTCAACCTTAAGAATGAAATCACATAAAACTTAGCATCTCTCTTACATAGAGAAAAACATTTTCATGAAATTTATATGGATATAACAAAAAAAATCAAATTACCTATACAAATGTGGATAAAACCTGTCATTCATTTAATTTAATAATACACATCTAATAAACCAGAAAAGTGATATTTGCAGAGCAAAAACAAATGGCAAAGTAAAAAAAAAAGGCAAATCAAGGACCAGTTTTCAATTTTTTTCTCTTTGCAAGGACTTCATCACAGATTCAATCACTGAACACTAAAAGACCAACAGAACTAGCCTGCAACTTTTTTTTTCTTAAAATGAGTTTTCTTGAGAAATCTGCAATATTAGTCAATGAAGAAAACCAATAAATATGTGGAGGTGTGGTAGTGTCTGACCACATAGTGATCAAGCTCCTAAATATTTAACCTGAAAGCATTGCTATAGTGAGGTACAGGAAGATTCAATTCTTAAAAAGACACAAACAGTTCCTGGAAGCCCCCATGTAGACTAAGCTCATCTTTGAAACACTAAAAACAAATTCACAGCATAAGCTGAGCACACAGCAGGCAGAGAAACCTGGTTTGTCACACAGCACACACAGAATACCACTGCATGTAGGAGACATTGTCCTACATAACATTGACCTTTCCTAAGTCAAAAAATATCACTTGTGCTAAGACTGAACACATTCAGGAGTCTAAAAAAGCCAAATGAATGCACATAATTTGGCTAAATCTGCTATGAACTGCAAGGCTGAGAAATACTTTGAAATAGGCTATAAACCTCTAATTTAGAGGGGAAAAAAATAGCAAAGACCAACAATGATACTTTCCAAGCACAGTCATTAATATGATTTTGTGTATCGTTCCAACACAGTTGTGAATCTTAAAGGATTTTCCCTCCATCTTACTGATTATTATAGGGCAAATGTCATGACTGCTTAAAAGAAGTTTGGAGAAAAACTACTTCTACTAACCACAACTAGAAGCAGAAGTTATATGCAACGAGAAAGAATACACTCAAGGAAGTCACGTTAGGTGTCAAAAAGTAGGAAGATGATCCTTTTTGCATGAGCCCATTTTAAAGGCACACTAGAAAAAAGGCATGAACTTTCACCAACACAATTTGGACAACTTGTAAGCCAAAAAGGTTCAAGTAACTACTACTAACTTTCATTTTCTAGAAAACAATGCTATGAGAATCCAGCATAGTCTTCTTCCCTAGATGATTCAATCTCCCCTGCTCTGCAGTCTGCTAAACAGACCAGAAAGTAGGATTAGCTTAGGCCAGCTCCAAGGCAAAGCCTGGAAATTAAATACAGGTTGATTTTAGCACACATCTGTTCCTAAAATACTTCAGGATCCATGCTTTTAATGCATGTTTGCCAGCTGCTCTGTGACATGGGTAAGAGAAGATACCTAACTACAGTCCTGAGAGCAATCAAAACAAGTAAGGATCATTCTTTACGGTTTATAGTAGTATCTGCTACACAGAATATCTATTTCATGCTTTGGAAGAGGAAGAATTGACTGAAGAGTATGGAAAGAATTTTCAAAACTGAGCTTTGAACAGAGTACCACAGGAATGGAAAAGTGCCAGCCTCAGCAGAGGATTCTGCCCTACACTCAATAGAAGATTCCTGCAGAAGGCTATTGCAGTGTGTGCTGCCAGCCTGCTGTGGGATGCAAGGGATCCAGGGCTTCCTAGGCTACAGCCCAGAGTGACCAGGAGGAGGAGAATGCACTCAGTGCAGAACGGGGGTAATGACAGGGCACAAGAGAAAAGAATTCTGTTCAGACTACACTAAGCTGACAGGGCAGCCAGCAAGATCCGTCTCAGCCCGGTTTCAAGCTAATTCTTAATAAACAACTGTCTAGAGTACAAAGCAGCACTCATTTGGGTTAAGTCAGTCAAGTGCCAAAATGCTTCCCTGAAGATACTTGGGCACCAACAGCAGGGACATGGGAGGTCCAGCCTGGTGGCCCTGCAGATAACACAGGGCCCTTCCGTGACACCCGCCTGCTCAGTGGCACTGCTATCCTGGTACCACAGAAATTTTCACTGCTATGTTCTTAAAAGAACAAACAAAATGGTCAAAGAGTAAGCATGATGAGCCATAAATATACACTTTAAAAACTACATTCACGAGTCCTTTCGTTCCAGTCATTCCAGTCAATTTTAATTCTGCTTATTCATTGTGTGACAGAAGTGGTTTGTGGGGTGGTGACAAACACCACATGTGACAGTGGAGAGATGAGTCTGAAACAATTTAAGTTTCAGAAACATACTTCCAGCTTCCACAGTGGTTTTACAATCTGTACTACAAATCTACTTCAGAGTTTCTACCAAAAGACAAACCAGCTTTTCAAACCCAACTTGTGGAATCCTACCATATTAAGAAGACTTTGTCCAATCAGTTCAAGAAATACAGACCTTTGACTTTCACTGTCAGTTTATTTATTTAACACTTTAGAAAGCCTTTAAAGACACAATGCCTACTATCATAGAAGTGCTGTTTGTGGATTTAAGAAAGCATTTATATAGTCTACTGAAATTTAAAGAACTCACTTCAAAAGCATAAACTTCATTTAAGATACAAAAGTTCCTTTGACTCCTTTCCAGGCTTCTTTTCAGGGAGAACAAGACAAATATTTCACCAGAGTTTCTGTTATCTCAAGTCCTCAAACTGTCTCCTAAGCCTTGTCTGACATTTCTAATTGGCAAAACAAGAGATAAAACAACAGAGATGTTCTCCTGACTCTCCTTTCTGACCATTCCTGAGGAGCAGGACATACCAGAGTGCCAGGTGCCAGCTGCTACAGTATTCCACAGCACCCACTTCCCATGTGACAACTGGCCATAGAACCAGGCTCAGGAAGCTCTACATGGCCAGCTCGGGCAGTGGTCTCCTGATATTGTGCCAATCCCACAGGAATGTATTTTGTTCTGCAAAATTTGCTAAAGTGCATTAAGAAATACTCAAAGAAACAAGAATTAAAGAAAAGCTTCCATAAAAGTTATGTTAAAAATCAGAGCATAAAAGAAGATGCTAGGACACACTTTAAAAATATTATATTAATGCACTCATTTCATGAAATAAGATAGCTATTTCTCTCATAAGGTGGACATTGCATTTTTCTTACTAACAGGAAGGGAAGAAAAAAAAATTATATGCAACTCTGGTCTCATTCAAATAACTTAGATAAAGCTTACCATAGCAGAATACATTCCCTAGTACTTGTACAATGAGAAAAATGTACCTGTATGGAACAATGTGAACTGAATTGCCACCAAAATTTCAAAATTACTATTTTCTGATTATGTATAGTCAGATAACCCAGGTTTCAGGTTCTGTACCTATGAAAGAAGAAATGCCAGAGATGCCTTTAGCAACAGACAGTTCAATGCAGACTTTGGTATCAGTGCCCAAATGGGGCTCTGGCTTCCTAAAACTGCTTTGCTTCCAGAAGAATTTCAACTCCAAGGCCTTGCAAATCCAAATGGAGTTTTCCCATACCACCTTCTCATCAGTGAGGTCTCTGGGAAACACCAAGAGTAGCTCATGGTAGTGAACTCAGGTGAAGAATGGACTATCCAGGAGTGCAGCTCCAGCTTGCAATAGCATGGAATAAATTAACACAGTGAACACAGCTTTGTCTTAGGAGTATTTGTAAAATAGCATACACTTGTGACCCATGTCACTATCTCCCCCTTGATTCCTATCAGTTTGCAAACAGCAATTGTTCGCAAGAATTCCTAGCCCTTGTGAAGGAGGGAAAAGCCTTTCCAAACCCTAGTTAAACAAACAATGAACGGAGAATGATTCAGTTTTGTATAACTTCACTGTATCTCAACATTCACAGATGGCTTTGGCTGCAAAAAGCAGGTTACAGTCTGCACTGGACCTATCTCTCTGAAACAAAGGCCTGAAAGGAGATTGCAGGCTGAACTGATGGAAGGAGGAGTTTTCATTGCCTTGGCATTCTCTTCTGGCAACACCGACTAACCCCGGAGCTCAAGGTGCTCCGAGGGAATCTCTGCTGAAGTGATTAATAGACAGGCCTGGTAACTGCACTCCCTTGGGAGCTCTGTCTTCAGCATTTCATAGCAGGACAATGCTGAGTCCAACAAACCCCACTGCATTCCAGGAAGCAGTGGGAACCACATAGAAATCCCTCCAAAATTACCCAGACAACTGAAAACAGCATTATTTCAGTATTAGATTGTATAGTGTGCTCTGTATAGGAGTTGGACTTCAATGATCCTTGTGGATCTCTTCCAACTCAGGACATTTTATGATTTTTACATCATCTTAACTCTCTGATATTTTCTCAGGAAAGAGGTGAATTCATGTTACTGCACTAATTGGAGATTTCTATCCCATAAAGAAGCCAATGAAGACAGTGCTGGTAGGTCCTCATGTAGAGAAGGCAAAATGATAATACTGCAAGCAGCCTGTTAAGGGGTACATCCTACTTTCTTCAGTATCACATTAAAACCAGAATCAGGTAAAAAACTCAAACCAGCAGCTTACTCTCCAGAAGTAGGTACTGTCAGTCTAAGACCAACATTTCCCATCTTTCCAAACCTATATTTTCCCTAAGAAAAATATTAGAATCAGACACATCTCCCACACTGCTAATAACTAAAGACAGCTTTACACAGACACTATCAAAATGTGGGCTGACTGCTTCAAAAGTCTCCTTTCCCTCATTTCTAAAACTATTTTTATATTATCTGCATGTTAATCCTAGTCTAAACTAGAAGTACTATCAATTACAGTTAATTTATGTTCAGCATTATTCTTAAGCCACATACCTACTGCCCATTTTACAAGGTTGGAGAAGACTAAGTACATCTGTGGTCTGGCAACAAGCAAGGAAATAATCAAGCAAAACAGAACATTACTAAAAAAATTAAATTACTAAAGCATAATCTGGTTTTAGCTAGTAAGTTGCTCATGTATATTCTGAGATATTTTATAAAGTCCTGGAGCACACTCATTAAGCACTGGGATTATAACTTCCCATCTCTGAACCACACTGTTTCCATAGATAATGAGTGAAGAACATGAAAATTTCTATTAGTATAAAAACATGCAGTTAGAAAGTTGACTGCTTTGGACTCAAGTCTAGGAAGCACCTTGATACAAAACCAGAAAAGGTTAACATTAACACACACTAACTACAATTAGCAGCCTTGTTAACAGTGTTAGAGCAATTCCAGAACAATTGTTCATAATTTAAAACAGAAATAAGCCTCAATTTTTTTTTTGCAAAAAGACGACTTTGTCTTCACAATATAAACCCAAACAGCATATGGATGCAAAGCAATTAGAGAAACAAAGAAATAAAACTGGTAAACCAGGGAACCCCTTTGTTTAAAATAATTATTTCCAAGTTACTATTATTTCCTGGATTATTTTCTTCTTATTCCTTCAGTGTTAGACTTTATGCATGCTGACAGCACAGGAATATTAAAATTATCACATTTAATCTTTATTTAAAACAAAAAAAGGTTATAGGTCTAAGTAAATTTCTTTTCAAGAGCCACTCTGAGTTATCCAGGAGAGATGACAACACTACATCTTGACCACTCCATCTTGACAGCCTATCCCAGACTCAGCCTCTGGAGAAATTCAAATTTTGGCATCCTGGATGTGACACTAACACTGAGTGCAACATTTGAGTGAAAACTTCCACAGACCATGTCCTTCACCCAAAACAGAGACAAAGCAGATACTTGTCCTCGGCTCCTCGTTACACACACCAGATTTACTGCAAAACCCAACAGCTCTGATGTAACAGGAACAGATACCAAAGTAACAATGTCTCCAGGACCAACCCTTGGAAATCTAAAAGAAAGTATCTAAAGGCAAATTGAGACTTTTTCCACAAAAAACACCCCATAGGCAGGAGGTTTTATTCCAGGTCAATCAGGCAGCTAAACAGAACACAAGCCCTATTATTTCCTGGTCATAGGAGGGGCTGGACTAGGCACTATTTGTGACAGCTTTGTGACTCTTCAGCCTCAGTGCTTGTGTCTCTACCAACATAACATCCTGAAACATTCAAAAGCACCCTATGACAAGCATTCACAGGAAAACCTGCACAGCAAATGCAC
Organism: Dicaeum eximium; assembly: GCA_013396995.1. Taxonomy (NCBI): domain Eukaryota; kingdom Metazoa; phylum Chordata; class Aves; order Passeriformes; family Dicaeidae; genus Dicaeum; species Dicaeum eximium. The sequence goes on from VWZP01010151.1 coordinate 1,131,232, forward strand.
GTGAGGCACAATTCATACCAACAAACAGCATGAGGATCTGAATAAGCACTAGCCTCTATACTTGAAGAATATTGAGGTTTTTAAACCATATCAATTCTCCCTGAAATATTTCATCATCTATCACCACCTACTACTCCCCACAGTCTTTACCATTCCCTCGCCTGCCACTCCATAGTATGTGCCATGAAGCATTAAGATGGAGAATGTATCTTGCTTTTGTTTCTGCTCTGCACGAAAGAAAAGGGGGAGAACCAGCCCAAATTCTCCTCCCTCTTCCTTCACAAGACGCAAAACCCTTCCTCTTTCCCCACGCCTTGGAACACATTTCCTTGAGGTCAGTGTTTGTTTTCCAAGCAATTCATACAAGGTGGAAAAAAAAAGGCACCATGACTGAAACAGGAAACACTGAGTTTTCACTCCAACAGAAGTAAACTAGAATTTCTTACCTGTCTCCCCCACTACCAAAGCTTCCATAAAAAAAGGCACAGGAGAATAGTCTTAGTGCCTTATTAAAACCTTATTTAAGCCTTTTAATAAACCTGCACACACTGCTGCTCCCTCAAAAAAGGTCTGCCATAGCTGTTATGTCCTGCCTTCCCAAAAGGGTTTTAACAGCCTTGTCCTGCCAATTTATCTGAAACACAGATCCTGCTCTGTAACACTTGCACTGAGAATGACTTAAGGCTGAAAAGCTGGAGCCTAACAACTGCTCTGGGTAAAAAGCAGAGCTGTTTGTGCAGTCAAGAAACACTGCAATTGCAATCTAGTTTTGAGTCCAAATTACCTGACTGAAACATCCCTAGAGCTCAGAGGTGCTGTTCCTTTCAGTGACATCCTTTGGCATACAGATAAATTGTTATTCAGTGACATGTGTTTAGTGTTTAATATACAATTCCAATAGAAAATATGCCAATTTTGTCTTTCACCAGAAGTCTTTCACTTTTTTTTTTTTGGGAGCAAGCTGGAACCTTGTATAGAAACAGTATCTTTAGAGACTTTCAGCAGTTTCGAACCTCCACTATTCAGCAGGTAAAACTAGGATATTGATAATATAGTTATGCCAGTTCATGACTGGCAAGTAAAACCCCCATTATTTAATAAATAAAAATAGGAAAACTTTTGACAAATACTGAACCAGTGCTTCCATGCAGCAACTCATCTACAGGTAATATATGAGGGATTGTAAACAAAAAAAGAAAATATAGCAAATAGAAAATACATTTCTACTATCTGGAGAAAACACGCTTACAACTATTTTCACTCTTTCTTTGAGGCTGTGTTTGGAAGCCAAGGAATGTGCTAGTTATAAAGAGGCCATTTATGATAGAGTTCAATAGCATTTTAAGAGCTAGAAAGAAGTAGCCTCATTAAAGTCACAAACTTGTACTAAGATTTCAACTGTAATAACCCTAGCTAATAACCAACACAATATTTACAGAGACAAAGGAATTTTGTGTTGTAATCCTTTATATTTGCAGTATCTGTCAATTTTTGCCTAAAAAAATTGTCCCCAACAATTCAGAAGCACACACCTTCCAAGTGTGATTCTGGTTTCAAAAAGAGACAGGACAGGGAATCCAATGGCCAACAAAACTCTCATAATTCTGCCAGAAAGAGCTATAAAGCAACTATTGAAATGAAACCAAAGCAGTAATAGCATGTAGAAAAACAAAAAATTCAGACAGCCAGTTATTTCCAAGCACGACTTTAGATTATTTCTCTCCAATAAGGTTCTTGCTTTAATGACTGAACATTCAAGCAGAACTGCTAAATGTTCAAATGCTTGAACAATATGAATTTTGCCATTTAATCTGTTTCTGTTGAATTCAAGGAAAGGTCCTTAAATCTTCTTCATTCATGCTATATTGTATGCAATTGTCTCCTACAAAAGGAATACAGATCTATACAGTATTACCATTAAGAGTACATATTACAGTATTAATATAGTATTACCACTCAAGGAGAATGTTTCTTACTTGCCTCATATTTTGTTCAATAAGCACTTCAAGAAAAGGAAAAGGCTGTGGTGCTTCTCTAACATAACCGTTTATTGTTTGACATACCATTAACACTTTGAATTCCATGGTAACCTTAACCCAGGTATTCCCAGGCCATGCCAATCCAAAAGTGGCTAAAAAGGAAACAGTTGTCTCTTTGGCAGGCCTGTATCTTGACAAGATACAAAGACAAGAATACTATAGTGAAGTTACCAGAAAGTAAATGAAAATACTGTTTTAATAAAAAGGTTTAAAGTTTCACCTTTTTAAAATCATTAACATTTTTGTGGAAATTTTTAATTCTGAAGACTCACAAAAGCTTGTACCTAAAGGGTCAAGTAAAAGATGTTCATTGTACATCCTCTTAAAACCAGTGTTGAAAACTTATACCACTATACTCCTCATATTTCTACAAAAAAGCCTTTATATAAATTTTATCCTGTACATCAAAACTTCAGTTCAATTTTTAAATGATTTTCCAAATAGTTGTAGGATGCCTTTTTTGCATTTATAATGACATCATTTCTGTCATTTTTATATTTTGAAGAGCAAAGAAAAAATTACCTCATATGAAATATATGCTCAATCACCTAAAGGTTTTTAAGTACTCCACAACTTAAATTTGTTACACAGCTAATGTGCAAAATACAGTCCTTCTGCCAAAGGAAAAAGTGCCAAATTTCAACAAATAGAAAGGTCCTCAAGTCAACTGGCAGAATAAATCTGGTTCAGACAAGGGCCTTGTCAGTCAAGCTGTGGATAAATTTAAAATAAACCTCAGCTGCCATTGCTTTAAAAAGATTAATATTTACAATCCAGAATGTACAAGTGATAGTTTGTTTGGTAAACAATAGCACCAGGTTTTTATCTGATACACAAACAACTTTATTCAACACCTCCGGCTTCTGGATGACAGATTTACTTCCAGGTATTTCAGAAACGCACGGGAACACCTTCAGATCCCACCTCAAGATCTTTATCTATAATTCTCATCTATGTGGAATATGTGACTCCACTTCCTTTCTTGGAAAAGGAAACTGCTCCAATCTGAGCTTCAATAAGTATTTGATATGGTGCCAATTCAAAAGAAGAGCATGTGAATTTCTACAGGAATTCAGTTGAGACTAGTCTCTTTAGTTTGTTTTTACAAGGAAAAATAATAAAAAAAAAATCATCTGACTGAAGGGATTTCACAAGCAAGAGTTTCTCAAAAAACTTCCCAGACCAAGCAGGCATTTTCCTCCATGACCTCTCCAGCAAAGCAGTGCACACTAAGAAACATTTGATGACAAATCAGAAAACAGTAAGAGATGAAGATGGGAATATACTGTTAATCAAGAGAACCAACTTTCAGGGTAAAAGAAAAAAGAATAAACCTCAAAAATGCCAAATAAAGTTGTAGGTTAGAAGTTATAATGAAGGAAACACAAATGCATATCACAAATAACTAAGTGGCAACTCAAGCATTATAGAAGTCACCAAGGAAAGAAAAGACACAGAATAGTGACTGATAACCTGTATTCAGCAGTTAGTCCAGCATGCTGCTAAACCACAAATGAGACAATTTAAATTCTCTATATATAACAGGACATAGAAAAAAAGAGTTTTTCTTCTTAATTGACACAACAGGCTAGTGAAAGCTGTAATTTTTCTGTTTTGATGGACTATGATTTTTATTTTCTTTGTGGTCTGAAATTAGTAAAACTAATTCAACTTGAAATTAATGAAATTTTCCTCTTAGGACAGAAGCATTCATATTCTACTATTGCTTGCATTGCCTAAACGCACACAAAAAGTGTTAATAACTTTTACATTTGTTTCTTGGTACTTCTTTTTTATGGCAATGGTTTTGGCTGTAATTGTCTGGTTTTATTTGGGGATACTTTCAAAGTAACCAAAGAATGCAAGCAAATATTAGTATCTTTCAGGAAAAAAAAATCAGTATTTACTCTGGACAAGGAAGCAATATTTTCCTTTTAAAAGCAGTCCCTGAATATTTAAGTCTAACACCCTCATCCTAAGTAATGTCAGCCTATACTTTCCCTGACCCTTGTACCATTAAAGGGGCCTAAAAGGCTTTTCTTTGATTTTAAGTCCTAATTTAAGTTCCTTGAAATTGTCTCATTCTAGCCACATTTACAAAGCTACCAGATGGTCAACAAATCCAAACCCAGAACATTATTGTTTAATGAGTACTAGTGCAGAACAGTTTAAACACTTGAGAGATCAAACAATAATCTGCAGCAATACTTAAGCATGGCATCTCCTGCTGTCAAGCTTTAAGCAGTGTTTATTTTCTCTGATAAAGAAATGTGGATTTTTTTACTTCAGAAACAAAATGTCTATTTTTGTCTTTAAAGAAATACTACCATTTTGACAAATATTTTCAGAAAGTTTGATTTCTAAAGGCACTGCTCTCCGCTTAGGAACATTCCTGGAAAATCTGTGGTTTTGTTAAAGCTTCTCCTGCTACTTGGTTCCCAGTTAAACTAACATGTCCAGGACAAGCTGCAAGGCAGCTATTAGGCAATTATTTTTAGTCTTCAAGTTTCATAGAAAGAACAGGCACAGAACTGAAGGCAACTCAGAGGCACTGCCTGTCTCGGAGGTGAGCAGCTGCAACACCTGCTGAGAGTTGGGGTTGTTCAGCCTGGAGAAGAGAAGGCTGCAAGGAGACCTTAGAGCAGCCAAAAACAGAGATGGAGAGGGACCTTTTCCAAGGACACGTAGCCACAGGACATGGGCAATGGCTTCAAACTGAAAAGGGGCAGGTTTTGCTAAGATCTAAGGAAGAAATGTTTTACTATGAGGGTGGTGAGACACTGGAGCAGGTTGCCCATAAAAGCTGTGGGTGCCCCATCCTTGCAAGTGTTCAGGGCCAGGCTGGGTAGGATTTTGAGCAAGAACATGTCCCTGCCTGTGGCAGGGCCATTGGAATTAGATGATCTTTAAGGTCCTCTCCAATCCAAACCACTCAATGATATTATAACCTGCCTCTTGCTGTGCTCCACAGGTAACTTATGTTCTTCACAGTCTGGGAGGACAACTGCCAATGCCTTAACTTGAATCATTTTATTACAAACAACCAAGGTTCATATGCAGGTGACTTGAAGGAACAAAAAAAACCCCCAAAACTCAACAACAACAAAACACAACTACTTAGACTGCAAAACTTCCCTCCTTAAACTTCAGAAGTTACATAAAAATTGACTAGGCTTTTTCTTTTTTTCTTTTTTCCTTTTTTTTCCTAACAACCCCAAGGATTTAAATTAAAGAAAAATTAAGTTTAGAAGGAAGATGGCCACTAAGCAGCAGTTCTCCTGCCCTATGTCAGTGGAACCCATCCACTAGATGTCAGTGTCCTCTTGGGCAGAGGAAAACCTTGGATCCCAATGGAAATAGGGCAGCTGGCAGTCCTTGGCTATCAGGCCAACTGTACAGGAGGAAATTCTTGTAAAGCATCCCTGGGCCACAACAGAAGCAGCCAGTAACAGCAGCATTTGTGGCTAAGAGACACAGAACAAATATAGCCCTGGACACAAAGCTCAGCCAATAGAGTTGAGAACCTTATGACTAAGAACTCTTTCATGAAACATTACTGACATTTTTCAGTATGCTGAACATGGGTGTTAAAAAAACCTGAAAGATAAAGATATTTGTTTCCTACTCCCTGAAATACCCCAAAATATCAACCAATTTTTTGGACCAAAAAAAAAAAAAAAAAAAAAAAAAAAACACAAAAAGGGGTTCAACCTCTACAAAAANACCACAAGAATGGGTTCTACCTCTACTAAAATATGTCAGGCTTTAAATAGGCTTAGACTTGGAAGCAATAATGTAAATTATTACATTACAGTGTGAAATCCTCTGTGATAGGCATGAAACACCACAGCCTAAATAAAGGGCAGAGGCAAAGTTCAGGCACATTAAGTGACTGCTGTCAGAAGAAATGGGCACAACTTCCTATTCACCTGCACTACATCTAGATATTAAGGCAAACTAAGTTTTGAATAGAATATTTCAGTTGGAAGAGACCTAAAATTATCATCTAGTCCAGCTGCCTGACCTCTTCAAGGGTGTCTAAATTTAAGTCTAAAAGGAGAATACTGATATAAAAGGAATCTTAAACTTGACTGCAGGATCATACCTGTAAACTAATGACACCTCTACAAATTATGTTGGGCTGACAGGCAAGGGTATGCCAGAGGGGAAGCAGCACCACGCATTACAAAAGAAGATAGACAAGGAAGGTGAGAAAAGGCCAGCCAAGTTTTTATGTTATATTTTAATGCACCCAGGATTGTAAGAAACCTATACAATCAAGGAAATGATCACTGTAGGGGTAGCACACAGAAGACACCTCTTGCTTCTTGTGGAGGAGACTGGTGAAAAAAGAAAGTAGGTATTTCATAGGGTTATGAAGTACATATTTCTTTCTTTTTGAAGATATCACATCAGTTTGCCAGAGAATCTTTCAATCCCCCAGCAAGAAAAACACCTTGAAGCCAATTTGAACAAGCACATGACCTGGCTAATGACACATTCTGAAGAACCACTTATAGTTACTGCACACTTACATCTGTTATTCTTGCCAGACAGGAAAAGGCTAAAAAAAAAAAATCACCACAACTTTTTCTCTTAGAAATAGGCACTTAGAAAAAAAAAAAAAAAGAAAGAAAGAAAATGGGGGAAGTTGAATGAAAGGAAATTATACAGAACTAAAAAAGCAAAACACTTGCAAGCAGTCCAGGGCCTGTTGAAACATGCCAGGTAGCATTACCTGCCACTGTCCTGACCAGGGATGGGCTTTGGTGTCCTGTGCTCATCAACCTGCTGCTACTATGGACACAGTCTGAGCTTCTACTCAGAATCTGCCATTGAGAAAGACTGGAAGGATGGCTCCATTTCATTCCTGACATTCTCACAGTATCCTACAGTCACAATAAAGTACTAGACTAGGTGCATATTTGATTTGACACATTACATCATTTTAATACTCTGAAGAACCTGAAAAGTATCATATGATACTAAAATTTATCCCCTTATCTTCCCCCCCCATTACTAATAGACCTATTGCACTATGCACACCAGACTGCATTGCACTGCCTGGAAAGGATAAAAAAAAAATCTCATTCATGTTATTACTTTCTCCCAACCACCACAACTGCAGTTATGATCACTTGAACTGGTCATTTTTTTATAACCAAGTTATTTTTAAGGGACTGTCTTCTACTCAGATCCTATTTGCCCATGCAAGTCTAAGACAGTTTTACCCTTTTGCTCTTACACTGCAAATCCAAAGAAATCTCCAGAAACTCACCCTCAATACAGAAATAACTGCAGCTTTTATTTCCCATGTGATTATATGCCCTCTACAATAACACTGTGCTTGCTAGTCCATCTCTTTCCAAGATAATTGTTTTGACAAACTTAATGAACAAGTAGTACTTGAGAACAGCAAAAAAGGCAACCAGGGGAACATCCTGGCCAAATTCCAATTCTTCAGCATTTCCTGTAAGCCTTATTTAGATCATGTCTTCATCCACCGTGCTAACACTATTGGTTGGTTACATACAGTGATCTGTGGATTCATCTACTCATCTTCTTTCCTAATTATGAATATACCCATTGTACCATGTGTAGCAGATTCTAATTTCAACAGCACTAAGAAAAGCCCACACCTCAGACCTTCCCCCAGAAATGTTTATAACATTTTTGATCCTTTCCAGACAGCATAAGACAATCACATTCATATTATTCTAATGTACCAAACACCACAACTATTAATATTCAACTAATTTACTATGTTCAAGTAACAAACCCATCACCTCAGCACACCAGTAGCCTTTTCAAAGCAATACTTCTTTCATGGTTTATTTCTTTTGATTTCATTATTATTAATTATGTACCTAAATGTTTAGATACCATCCAAACCCTGTAAATTACAAATGCTAAAGGGTTAGTGAGATTGAATGGAAAACTCAGGTTTCTTATTTTAAGAAATCCTCAAAAAGAAAGGAAAAAGCAGCTAGAGTAGATTCTAGGCTTTTCTACCTTGTAGAAAATGGCAAGTTACCACCTTGGATACAATTCTAAGACATACTTCAGATTTTAAAGAAGTTTCCCTCTAGCTAAAACCATAAATGTATAAACCGCTATTTATCTGCTTCCTTCCATCATAGATTGCAGAAGCTAACAAATGGAATACAGGAAAGACAGGTTTTGATGATCTACATGATTACAAGATAAGGATAGAGTGTTTTTTTTCTTTATAACTTTGGGATTCTTTAAGTTTGGTATGAGCCATGCTTCATTAATGCAAGCCTGTTCAGCTTCTGGTACAATGAACTAACACAAGGACAGGGTTTAATTCCCACCCTACAGACAAGGGTCAGCTGGTTTGTTTTTCCTGTACCAGAGGCAATATTTAACATCAATGACAAGAGCTAATTGTATATTGAGATTTTCTCTAACTGCTGCATCAAGTTTTAACAATATTTTACCTCTTAGCTTTTTACTCCAATTCAGTCACTTGAATCTTATTTCCTAAACCACTAATCTACTTTATTGTCATTCCTTCCTCATCTCAGAGCAAATGCTGTCTGTACAGGAACTTGCTAGGGACACTGGCTGCAGCCCACATTTGCCCATCTAGGAACAGGAAAGCTGCTCAGCACTCAGTCAAGTATTCCTCTTTTCTCAGCTTATGTTTACATGAAAAAAAATCCTGAGCTGTGGTCAAATTCATATTCTAATTCTGGAAAACCAGAACCTATTTCAGCAAAGCCAGAGAATTAACAATGGGACGTGGCGAGACACTGTCAATGGAAGCTCTGGAAGAGCAGCAGCCACTGGGTCAGCATCACAAATCCCCAGTGCCTGCAGAGACCAGAGTCAGGCCTTGTTTGAATGTAAAATACTGGTGACAGCTCCAGGCACAAGCAGAACTTCTTCCACATTTTTTCTGCCTCAGTACACTGCTCAACATACATTACTCATAGAGAGACCAGCAGGCTGCCAACCTGCACACAAATAAGTTATGAACACCTTTCCTACTTTAGGTGACTAAAATGCAATGCAGTCTCCACAAACTCCTCATTTTGAACATTTCCTCCTAACATTCTTCCTTCTCCTAACATTCCTTCCTCCTAACATTTACTCTTCTCTGCTGCCTTCTCCATCAAAATATTGTTTAACCTCCCTCAAGAAACACACGTTATAGCATTTTACTATTGAACTTACGCTTCCATTATTTATAAGCGTAATTAGGTGTCATTTCTCCAATCTCCAAAATTGTGAAACTGCTAGTCACAGCTCTTCAGAATGACAAAATAAGTAGATAAAATACAGGAAATGAGGAAAGTTGCCTTACCAAGGTATTTCCTCTGATCTATCAAAGCCACTCTCGGGAAAAATTAGAAAAGGAAGAAGGGAATTTAAAATTTCACAAAGATAGCAAATATAAACCAAAGAGGGACTTTCTTTAAAAAAAAAAAAGCAATGGGGAAAAATGAGGCTACATAGCACTAGACAGCTTAAAAGGAACAAGTAGCATTGCTGCTTACAGCCATGAAAACTATGTGACTTGCTTTTCAGTGTGGAAACAGATGTGCCTTTAGTCAGAAAAAAGCCTAACTTGTAAATTCCTGCAGATGTTGAGGACTGCCTATAGCAGTGTTTCCAGCTAGAAAACAGGCTACAGATACTGCATGAAATTGGGACTGGGGAGAAACAATGCCCCTTTCCAAACATCAGAACTCTCTACGCTTACCACTAGGAGAATTATTTAAGCACAGTTAAATAGGACTCAAAGTTTCTCCGTTTTATTTTCCCTTAATTGAAGTAGCAGCATCTCAAACCAAATCCATACTTGAAAATACATCAGTTAATTTTCAACATGTCAGTTAAATTCAATCTCAACTTCTGTATGTGCTGCTGCAGTTTGACCTTAAAGAACAGTAACATTTTTCTAAAGCACTGCCCTCTTTAATCCTTCCATTGTGACTTCCCTTAAAGGCTACCTTCTTCTCATTCCCAGTTTCTAGCATTGTGCATCAGTATTCCACTGGGCAACCAGAACAGCTATTAATGCTAATAAGCCCAGACAGGAATACACATTTTTTCTAAAGAGACAGTAACTGCATGACAAGTAATAGGATGAGACATACAGGATTGCTAAGTCCTGGCTTTAAAATGCAAAATACAGAAACACATACTCTACAGCCAAAGCAAATTAATTCACAGGAGCAGTGAAGTATCACAATGTCTTATCAGGATGCAAGTGCTTCTTATAGATGCATTATGGTGAATAGCACAGGATGTGAGCACGCTCAAGTACACCACTTACTAGAAGATTGCATCCTGGCCCCAGTGCAAGCCTCACTGCTATTACTCTGAATACTGACTGCAATCCTTGTAGCTGTCAGGACTCAATATTTATTTCTGCATACTCAAATTAGGCTTTGGTCTCCACGAATCTCTGCAATAACCAAGCTTAGACAACAGCTCAACACTACAGTCACTCTTTTGAGGGAAGGGATCCCTTCCTCCACCCCAGGCTCCACGTCCTCCTTCCAAGCAGAGCAGGGAGATGGGGAATGGGAGAGACAGTCAGTTCATTACATGCTTTTCTTCTGCCACTGCTCAGGAGAGGAGTCCTCCTGCTCCAGCATGGGATCCCTCCCACAGGAGATAGTTCTCCAGAAACTTCTCCAGCGTGAGCCCTTCCCACAAGCCACAGTTCATGAACTGTTCAAATGTGGGTGACTTTCCCATGTGGTGCAGTCCTTCAGGAACAGACTGCTCCAATGTGACCCTCACAGGGCCACAAGTCCTACTAGGAAACCTGGTCCAGCATGGGCTTCTCCCTGTCAGGAGTCTGTTCCAGGGTGGGCTTCCCACAGCCCTCTTCCAAGCACTGACCTGCTCCAGGCTGGACTCCTCCAGGGGCTGCAGGTGGATCTCTGCTCCCCATGGACATCCCTGTGCTGCAGGGGAATCTGCTCCAGCACCTGGAGCACCTCCTGCCCCTCCTTCTGCACTGCCCTGGGTACCTGCAGGCTGTTTCTCTCAGATATTCTCACTCTGCTTTTCTCTGGCTGCAATTACTTCTGCACAGTAACTTCTTCAGGTTTCCTTCTTAAATATGTTGTCCCAGAGGTGCTGCCACTACCACTGATGGGCTTGGCCTTGGCCAGCAATGGGTCCCTCTTGGAGCCACTGGCATTGGCTCTGTTGGATGTGGGGGAAGCTTCTGGTGGCTTCTCAAAGAAGCAACTCCTGTAGCCCCACCCACCACCAAAATCAGGCCATGCCAAACCAATACAGCCACACTGCCATAAGAACAACATTCCACCCTCTCAGCTGTCACCAACAAACACTAGATTCCAGTACCACACTACAAAGAACCTGTTAGCAGGGGAAGGAGGGGAAAAAAAACCCAAGATAATAAGTAAATATTGTCTGCTTTGTTATAATTTATCTTATTCAGGTGTTCCATGCAAACTATTCCATCTGCATCATCAGAACACAATTTGGGAAATTCCTGACTTCAGCATCAAGTTCTGGGGGTGTTAAAATGGTAAGTAATACAACAGCAAAAAAAAAAAATCCACATGGCACTCAAAGAATAGAAGAAACTCATTTTTGCATTTATTTACAAAAGCCAATTCCAGTGCCTCCCTGACGTGCCCTACAAGATCCTCTACCTACCAAAAAATCAGTAATTTTTAGTTTGAAACATACTGTCTCTAGAAATAAGTAAGTTCTTTACCTACTTACATACCTTCACTGAATTCCCTTGTTACTTCATTGCTGCTTTTCTCACTTCTAAACATATCCTGACCTCATATACAGGTAATCTATCTGGAAGTTACCTTTCTCCGTAAAAGCTAAAGACATCATCATTGAGATTTTTATATCCACATACTTTCACTGCATGTTCATGTTGTCTTACTGTTCCAATCAGGGAATATTTTTTCTATGAATACAGGAAGGGAAGCCCATTATGGATGCTGTAAGGCTGGAGAAACAGGATGCTGGCTTCATTTTCACACGACCACTAATTTAAACACTGCTAATGCTTTTTAAATTGCCCTGCCAGAAAGACATGTTACTAGAACTTTGCACCAAAAGTGGTAGTGTTTAATCATGTATAAAGTACCAAAGGCAAGCTCACATTAAGGCTATTCCATCTTAGAATTAGTTATGAAATTAGCCAGCATTTTAAAAAGGAATATTCTTTCTTTCCCTTTAGGAAATCACACTGATTTATGGCAACAGCTTGCTGACTTTGGGATACACACATTTTTTCAGTTTTATTGGTCTCTCACTTTAAATAAATTATCAACAGGTTATAGATTGCTGTAATTTGTAAAAAACTAAACTAGGCTTCTCTGCCACAGTTTCATCTGCGCTTTTCAGAACAACAAAAATAGGAAGTTGACATCTCAGACTATTTGCAAGCTGCATTTTCATCACAAAAGGGAAAAGAAATGAAAGCTCACATTTCATCATCTTAGTCAAAATATTAAGAATATAGATGCCATTAGTCGAAGAAGCAACTGTAGCAGTGTTACTACAGAATGCCAGGGCAATTTCCACAGCAGTTCTGTGGAATAGCCTCTGGAAAAGTTCTTCTGTTTATAAGGAAAATATAAAAGGTTGTGATAGGGCTTAACCTGCAGCTTAATAACAACTTATTTCAAAGCATTCAGTTTGAAAAGCAGACTCATGTCCAAAGCTTTAAGTGCCTGTGTAGCACTTAATGCAATTCTGTAGCAAAGAGCTATTAAAGGAAACAACATATATTTCTCCCTTCTGGGCCTAGTCTTCATGAAGCAGAAATAACAGAAAAATAAAGCATCTATAAAGCACCGTATTTCTTTACTAAACTAAATTCCAGTGTGTGCCTGTAGTACTTTAAAAATCCTGTCTACCTGCCTAAAACCAATAATTTTCTCCATTAACATTTACATATAGTTCTCTTTATGTCCATTAACATCACAGTTCTGTTTATGCAACCTTAAAGAAAATGAGTTTAAATTGATTTTACAGTCTAATTTGGTCATAATAAAAATCCACACAGTTTTGTGGAACCACCTACACTACTAAACTTGGAATCTTAGAAGTAACTGTTGAATACTTAGAGCTACTGGGGACATTCACAGTATCTAAGAGATTATTTCCTTCCTTTAGCAGTTTGTGCAATAGGGGTGCTGCCCTATAGGCAATTCATAATTAATTCAACTCTGCAGGAATTCTCAGTTTCTTGAAGCAGTTCAACTAACCTACATATGCCCTTCCCTCCAGAACAGTGTTTCGTTTTCCAGCTTTATTTTGAGCTAAATGTTTCTCCTGAGTATTCCTACTGGACAATTGTATTCATTTCAATTAACAATTACCTATTTGCTAAAATTATCAGAATATACATGAGGGAGTAAGTAATAACATAAGCATTGCAGCTGTAGTCCTGCTTCCTATGCATGAAGGTAAAGATTCAAGTAGAAAATAAAGGAAGAATTAAAACTTATTTTCTACATGTGTAAAAACAGTTAAAAATATCTGTGCACCACAAATATGCAGGACATGATACATTTACCACTGAGACATCTCCATGATTAATTTTACTCACTCACAGAGCAGCCAGTCATCAACTTCCAACCCAGCCTACCCACAGTCTAAGAGCAGTGCCCTATCCTATCACTCGTTCTTCTCTGTTCTGCTTTTTATATTAAGTGATCTCTCAGTTTTGTGCAGTGAAACAACTAGACAATTAATCCAATATGAACATTTCTCTAAGTAGGAAGCTGTACCCAAGTACCACATGTGCTGCCCACATACTTGAGGAAAACAAGACACTGCTCCATCACAGGGTTATGCATTACAGAGTCAAACATAATCAAATAAGAAGTGAAACATTTAGGACAGAGTAGAACACTATTCAGGCTTCTCAAGAGCAGTGCAGTTCCCACAGCAATCAGTCATTTAAACAGGATGCATAATCTACACTGACAAGTCCTCTGAAGACTTGGACAGGAAATCCATGAAACATCCTTCAGTTTGGAACAGAGTTGCTCAATGATAGCTCTGTCCTCCAAGAACCACCAAGAGAATAACAATAATGCCATACTCTCATAATGGAAGACAAAATGTATTCAAAAATGTAATCAACAATGGAAAACAACATGAAAATTCTGGAACAGGCCCCTGAGACACTCAATTGTGACAAGTAGCTGGAAATCATGCCAGTAAATCCTGGAAAAATGTGCATGAACCAGAACCTAGAACTAGTCTAGCTCAGCACACAAAATTCATTTCTCATCCATGATATTGACCCCAAAGCAAGTAAGAAAAGAGAGCAAGGACAGCAACAATAGCAGAGGTACTGACTGCCCAAGCTCAACAAAAGCAGCAACATAAGACATCACTCAGGTACTGCATTCCTTTCAGCCTCTCTTTGATTGTATTATCTGCCCAGAGGAACAAGCCTGGCCAACTGCACAGCTGAAAGATGGTAATTTACCTCTCCAGACCCCCAAAAACCCCACTCTCCCACTGATCCACATAGAATCTTGTGATCACAAAAAGTACAAAACATCTGTGTGTTTTCAGAAGAAAAACAAAAAGCAGATGTCATCCACATGAGGCAGCAGGAATGACAAGACAGCAGGACAAATGCAGCAAGATGTAAAATTGTTTAAGAGGACACTGCAGTACTCTGACCTTAGAAAAACAAACCCAGCTACACCTTACAAGACTACATAAAAAGGAAGTTAAGGTAAAAAAGTTTGTTTAAAAATGACAAGTTCAGTGTCATAACTCAATGAAAGAGATTAAAGTAGTACATACATTCTTTAAAGCAATATGGTTTTAACTAAGCTAACTTCCCCTTAGACACTGATGGTTTCCAACCCATGACTTTAGACACCAAAAAACATAGCAAAGATCAGGCAATTCAAACTAATAAATTTCAATAATGTTTAGGAATCAAGGCCTGCTCTCCAACATGTAAAACATGAAGCATATAGCCTTTCTGCCAAAAAGGAAGGAACACAAGTTATATGGATACCCTTAAGAACTTAACAACTGTGTTAAGATTTCTCCAAATCAGAGCAAATTAAAAATAGAACAATCCAACCAATCCATACAGCACTTAAAACTTTCAGTCTACTCATGTAGTTGCCCTTGGCATATTCCTAACACCAGGCAATTCAATTCTTTCTGCAGAACTAAGGGAGCTCAGAAGTAAAATGAATATAGAAAATTAACTGTCAGAAGTATTATGGTAGGATTTCCTTCAAAATTATTGATGCTTCCTTCCAGAAATCTGAATGAATAAATGAAACATGTTTCTTTATTTGCTTTTGTTCCTAATGACGTGTAGCCCATGAGGCAACATCATTAATAGCTTCAGTCATCTCATAATAGCCAGATATTTTCCCTCATTGAAATAACTGCCTTGCTACGTTTTAGAGCTGATAATTCAATTCTTCTAGGTTTTACTTACACAAAACACTTCCATTAGGACAACATTGTCTTTAAGTCTTCCCATAAATTAACACCAATAAAATTGCCTTTTAAAGAAAGTAAAAGTATTGGCTTGTAGGAGGACAGATAGGAGCAAAAATTAGGTCAACTAAACTAGGTCATCCATCCATGTTGGGAAACATTTTTCTCTACTTGATCTTTTTAGCTGAAGAATAAGAATTTTTTCATTCTAAAGCTGATGACAAAACAGTAGCTAGAACAAGGCCCTCAGGGACACAAGCAGTAACCTTCCTATGCAAAGCTCAGTGACTGAAACGTCCTGACACCAGTATTCAGAGATATTTTAAAACAAGTTTCCAACCCAGAACGACAGTCCTAAAGTCTGCCAGACCTGACTGTGCTCTTCTGCTCTTAGAACTCTTTCCTTACCTTGCTGCACTCTCAGCTTCCCTGGTAAAACTACTGCCTTTGCACTCATATTGTCTCATCAAGTTGGGTCTGAATACAACCTGGTTTCTTGAGGATGCAGAGGGACTCCAGACACAGCTCCAACAATACAGCTGCTCTCTGGGGCTCCAGGTACCAGATCCAAAACTCCACAGCCATATCAGTGCTCTCCTTTCATAAACACATTGATTGCTCAAATTTGAACAAATAATTCACGAGTTAAATTTATATTAGCAAGTTTTTCTGTTACTTGAAGCAGGAAAACAAAGAGCTGAATCTCTCTGCAGCACTCACATGCTAGTTAAAACAAACAGAAATGCACGTCCAGGTTTCATTTAGGGCAAACACCCAGCTGAATTATCCAAGCCTATTCTGGATAGCAATATAACCATAGCAATTGGGGAGTACAACAGATTGAGGAAAACACCAGGATGCAAACACTGCACTTCGTAATGGCACAAAGAGCTCCTGCTCTACCTAATTCATTTGTGCTTTACTCAGTTCCTTATCTGACCTTTAACACCAATGCCTCTCCCTAACTGTTTCATAAGACCAATAAAAAACCATCATCTACCATCTGATTTCAGCTCTAGAAATGCATACCCAAGGTACTCACATTTTCCCAACACTGAGAAATGCAGTACTATTTTCCTGTGCCAAAAAGTCCTTTGTACTAAGCATACTACAGTCAAACTGTAGCAGTTCACAATGGAAAATCCACAAATCTTAAATAGTAACAGTAAAGAAGATAAAACATAATTTCTGTTTATTAAAAACCAATGGCTTTGAGAGATTAATACAGAAGCCTCAGACTTTTGCTGCAGTCATGATCAACAAATGTATACACATTAGACAATCTGAATATCTGCTTAACCTCCCCCTGCTCACAGAGCTGATAACTTTTATTTAGCTATAACAGTATCAAGGAAAAACAACCTGAACTTACTGCAATTTTAAAGTAAATTACATGCAATCCAAACCAAGAAATTCATACTGTAGATCAGTTGCACATATGGACAGTACTACACAGACTTACAGTCATGCATATACACATAAATAAGCATGTACATGGAGCTACAGAACTATAGATTAGGGTCCAAGGTTGATGAATTATGGTCACATGAGACATATCCATATATAGGTATCTACTGGTATGTATCCATCTATATACATATATAACTAAATACAGCAAAAGGTGCTGTAGAATTTGAGGTAAGAATAAAAACAAAGTAGGTATTTGACATGCTATTTAAATTATTTGGAGTGCATGTGGTATGCCATGAGGTGCAAGGTCAACACTACCATTTGCTCCTCCTGAACAATTCTTTAACATTCTGCAAAATCCATACACAACCCTTTATTCCATGAGAACAGTAGACTTACACACTGCTGTCTTTGGAAAATGAGCAAACAGAACTTATTACCACACAAGCTATTTGACACAACCCAGAGCATTGCCTAACTGACTTGGTTTAGTTTCATGTGCTGAAAGAACAGCAATTTTAGGCAGAGTTTGCAAGTTGTTATATCCCAGGGTCACTACAGCAGCTTTGTGGCTGTATTCAACCACCTCTATGAAAATTCAGAATGGCATCTTTGAAGCAACAGAAACAGCACTCATTTCCTCAGAAGGGGACAAAGAAGCTGAATATTTAAACTGAATGATTGTTCATGTAAAATTGTATTTTCATATAACATTGAATGAACAGTATTTCATAAAATTTCAGAAGCCTCTAAAGTTTGGATTTACTGAAATGACTCTTCAGTCACATTGCTCCAACCACATTTGGTCCATGTAAAAGAAGCTTTATGAATGGCCTCGATGACCACAACCACACACAATGAAGTCATGTGCTGGGGTATGCCCCCCACATACAAATTAACAGCATCTAGCTGAAATACAATTAATTGAAACAAAACTTCAAAAATACATTTACAAGCAAATTTAAGCATCATATGAAAGGTGACTACTAACAGATCCATTATTTAACCCTGAAATGATAAAAATGCACAAGGCATATCTAAAGAGACAGTTGCCTACGACCTATTAACTCATTGCTAAGAGCAGAGCTTCTTATAACTGATCAGCTGTACAACACACAGGTCATCTTCTCCAAGGCAATTACTCCTTCTGTCACACTCTAGGGAAAAATAAGTGCTCCAAATAGATGATGTTTTTTCCAAATAACCTAATTGACAAGAATTCCATGCAAACCTCTGCTTACATCAATTAAATCTTGGATTTGAAGTTTCAAGAAACAGTTTACTATCTTGATGCTACCAAAGAGTTTCTCCCAGTTTAACCTTTACAGATACAAATATCTCTTGAAAAGACAGCGTGCATTTTACAACACATATGACAAAGCATTAGTGTTTCTAACAATATATTACAAGCACCAAACTCTTTAAATAGATACTAGAAAACATCACTTCCAAAAATGTCTATACGGTAGGATCTTAAAAAAATACGCAGAGATAGTAAAAAATTATGAATGTTTTATAAATTTTCAGATTCTATGCCTCCCTTATAAATTTGAAAAATATCTTCACAGATACTCAAAAGGTGTACTAATAGTATTTGAATCAGAAAGGCTTATGCAAATGCACATTAATACACAAACAAGCTTTAAGAGGGGCATTTCTCAAGTGCTACAGTTGAATAGGTATTTCTGGTATCCCTAATGCTATTCCAGAACCAGAACAAAATCTATGTCATGACTGGCATCAGTAGTGGACTTTCACTATGTATCTTAGTAGTTTTAGTCAGTGATTTAGTATAGTGTAGACTGTTCATTCATTTTAAGCAGCCAACAGGCACTTTAGAAATTCTGCCTTTTCATGAAAAAGTCACCAAAAAGCAAAACAAAGACAAAAGCCTCAAAAAACACACAAAGCAAGTTTTATAACATCTGGTGTAGCACTTCCTATAATCGGCTACATTTTATCATTACAAGTCAAGCACATTACATCTCCCATTTTTTTAAATAGCATTTTCACAAAACAATCAGAAGTGCTTGAATATAAAAATGTCAAAACCAAAACCAACTAGATGTAAAAAACATAGAAACTTGGTTTTTTACCTGTTTCAAACCATTCCAATTCCCTTCCATACTTCAGAAAACAGCAACCTGAGTACTTTACTGTTTCCAAACCTAAACGTTTCAGCTTAGACAGATCGAACACAACAGACACACAATGTTCAGTTGAGTTAATTACCCGTGCCCTCTTTTATGAAAGGTATAGATCTGTAACAAGGTGTAATGAAGTTGTTAAAAAAAAATCATAATTATTTAGTCTGATGATCTAAGACAAGATCATTTTGACACCACTACCTCCAAACAGCAGCTGAGGGTCCCCTACACAGTATCCATCACAAAAAAACCCCATTCTCAGCCATACACAGTGTTCCATCCCAGACTAGCCAGGTATATAAATCAAAAGATGAAGCATCACTGTCATATATCACAAAATAATTGAAACATCTGATTTTCCAAGGTAAAGCTTCACACTACTCATATTTCAGTTCTCCTATAACAATGGCAATCTACATCAAATAAGAGAAATGAGTGTCAGAATGCTTTTGTCGTGACTATAATGTAAGAAAACAAAAATGTGTTAATTGTGGGTAAATTAAAATTTTAAAATAAATCAGCAAATAATTATTTATCAAGGTCTTGCTAAATTCTAGAATACCCGTTTTCTTTTCCTCCATATGGAACTTTGACTTCCAACCCTTGTTTGATGTAATAGACATGTTCATTACAAAAAAATCAGAACCTAGACCATGCTGGTTGTGTTCATACAGCATGAAATACCAAGAAGAAGTAATCTATACTTATTTCCTTCTACCAAAATAGCAATGTCAGCAAAAACCCAGGAAAAAGTATACTCCTGGATGTACTGCAACCATAGTAGCAAAATCCTAACCTATATGATTTTAGGAAAAGACCCACTTGCCCCATATCCACATACACATGATTACTGGCAAGGCTTACAGACATGTCTGTCCTGTTTTCAAACTATCCACTTCATTTAATCCTAACTGTGCACACCCACACTGAAGTGATCTACTAATAAGTCCTGCTTACTTCCTAGTGCAAATTAATTAAATGAATTTGATTTCCAGTAACAAACTTGCTACTGGTGCCCCGATTATAGAGTTTATCTTGTTATTAGGGGGTGGTGGGGAGGCAGTGGTGGAGTGGGTAACAATCAACTTTCCACCTTCCCAGCAGAAGTTGTTTCCAGGTATGCCAATGGCATTATTAAATTGCAGCCTTAGTCATCTACACTCTGGACTTTCAATAGCAATCAGCCAGGCTTATCAGCCTCCCTGTGCACACCTCTAGCTTCTCTACCCTCTCCTCCAGCACTCCTTGGCACCCAGCACTTACTTTGAGTTCATTCACTCAGGCTTATATACAACTCTCTAAGCCTATTACTCAACACATTCAAAGGCAATAAAGATTTAAACGTAAAGAATTGTTTTCATTTGCATTCGCCCATTATTCCATTCATATTTTAGATTCCATTTTGACTTGGAAATGAAGCGATGAGTAACAGCAATTCCTATTCCACAAACCTGCCACTGTTTAACAGCCACAGAACATCCTGCACTTAAATGAGAAAACACAACTTCCTTCTCACCCCTCAAAAAATATCTACTTATTCTTTAACTGCACAGAATACTGGAACTTATATCCTCTTTACCTCTTTCCTTCTTCATTTTCAATCATTTCAAAGAGGACCTAAGCACGGCTCTGTTAAGACAGCCAAATACACTCCAAAACACGTAGCCCAAAAATCCCAAAATACCCCAATACATTCATAATGAAAAAAAAATTAAAATCAGCAATTATCATTCTTGTCATCACACTAATCAATGTCTCCTTTGCTACATAAAAGTGAATATTACAGCTGAAGATCCTAATTTCCTGGTTTTCATTTAATTTCCGATACAAAAATCAAATATGAAAGTTTGAAATACAAAGTCTTAAGAGGACAAAAGAAATCTGCAACACAATTCTCCCCAAAACATTTAACACTCTCTCAGGCAATACATCCTTCTCCTGAAATGTCTTGCCCATTAGTTCCTATAATCCTATTTTCCCATTTTTACCCATATTCTCTTTTCTTGCTGCTACAAGAAAGCAATGGGAAAATTCTCTGTCTATACCGTTGAAAGCTACAAAAACAACATGCTGTCAAATAGAGAAATTGAAACAAAAGCTATTTTTCCATACTGAGATGCCACTGCTTCAAAGAAAGTACAGTAAAAATATCAACAGTATACCATTTGACTAGAACAAAGCTAAAACATCAGGATAATTATCAGATAAGAAATGGTAGAGGCAGATTAGGAGATCTGGAACCAAGTACTTAACGTAGAGATTATTAAAAACGTCCCACATTTTGCACTGGTCTAGGCCAGCCTTTCTGTAAAGTATACATAATTTACATGAACAAGACAGGCTCGTCAGTACAAGGCGAGATGTCAATACATGTTAAAGAGTAATTATATTACTAAAACTATGACTTAATGAAAAGCTTCTGTCAAATTCTGTAACCTTTAAGCTCTCATGTGAAGATTTAAAAGGGTCCTATCTCTCCAGTGCCGTTCTGCATTTCACACTTTTCTCTCTTCCTTTCCCACACGCTCAGACGTTCCAGCAGCATACTTTTAGTATTTACAAAATCCTGCCCAAAGAGCGTGGCCGATTTCCCACGGGCTCGCTCCCCACCCTGGATGAACTCGTTACTTCCTAAATCCACTTCCTCTTCCACCGCTGGACCTGGGAGCGCTCCCAGCGCCCCTCCGCCTTGCGCAACATCCGCGGCCTCCTCCCCACATTTCGGACAATCTCCGATGCGACACTCACATGGAGATTTTTTTTTTTTTTTTGTTCCTAGATCACTAGCACACACTGACAGCTTAAAGGGCTAACGATGTGCTTTTAATCTCAAAGAGCGACGCGTAATAAAACGAGCTACAAAGATACGGAGGGCACTAACCCGCTCTCCTTCAGCTCTTCTCTGGGTCAAACTGCATTTTGATATTAAGTATTTAAATGATATTGAAAAGTGCCAGCAACATCTGCCCAATCAAAATTATTGTCCACAGCTCAGACGACCAATTCAAAAGACAAAACTCCCGAGATATTGTAAAGCCCGATTAAACAGCTAAAATAAACCAGGAAAAGCACTAATTGTCCAACAGAATTTTTCCCCGAGCGCTCACGTTAACCAAAGGCTGACGGTGAACTGATCTGGAAGGAAGAAAGGACGAGGGATACAGGCAGGGCTGCGATGGGGGATGGGAGACGTTAGCGAAGGGAAGATGAATATTCCTCCAAGGACTCGCAATACATTTAACACATCTCCTCGGAAAGAAGAAAAATCTCAAGCAGGCAGCTATAGGGGCAGATAAAAGGGAAGGAGGGAAGGAGTGCCCGATTATCCCCAGCTGATATCACAGACAGCAACCCTGCAGAAAAGGGGCTGCCAGGGCGAGGAAGCGCTCGCAGCCCCCCC